>CM017566.1:51475184-51772969 GCA_007844125.1 Sinonovacula constricta
GTTTAGGCTGTTGGTACTATTTTCAATACATGAAGCCATATACGCTGGTAAAATCGACTCTCGTGTTTAATTTAAGCTCATGCCTCGATGAGACGATCGAAGTGTTTTGCTTTTATCCTGATTAAATCCAGTTAGATTAGGAATTCACAAGGACTTCAAAAACATTCTTTGGACTTGTAGTAAATCCTTTCCTGTACAAGTACACAGATGCCAAGGTTAACAGCTATTTTATTATTTTGATTTATATTAAATCTGTTTCAAATTCATAGATGTTTTGACATACCGGTGGAATCTGTTTAATCCTGTGCATTTACAAACATGTTTTGAACACGTAGTTCCTTTTTTCAACATGTTCTAAAAATAAATCTTTTTTCATGGACAAAAGATACTACATATTATACAGCCATACAAATATCATTTACTTTTTGTATTTAATTTGCTTATCGTTGGCATCAGTGTCATTAGCCATTATTATTATATTGATTTAAACCAACAACAGTACAACCTTTTTTTTTTATAATTGACTTTTGAAACCAGTTGACAGGAAGCCTTAATAACAATAGCCGTTTGCATCTATATGTAGGCGCTTGTCAGGTCAATATAACAAGTGGCTGTTTAAGTCTATCTAAACGACTATTTATCCAGTGTACCTTTTACTTAAATTGTTTACCATGAAATATACGGGAACCACTGTCATAAGTCGCTATACTACAAAAGGATATACACTGTGATTTGTTTGTGTAAATAAATCACTTACTGCATTACATAAATATTGCGTTATGGTTTGTCTTCTGTTAGCTGTCCAGGATTAAGTGGGGGTGGAATGAGTGAAGATGCAGTGTTTTCCATGATAGTTACCTCTGTTCACCAATGTGGCACCACTGTTGGTATATGACAATGAAATCTACGAACACTACTAAGTTGCCATCGAGCTCTTCTTCGACATACAGATTTGAAAATCATAGTTTTTGCAGATGAACGTCCTTCTTTTCTATGAAATCGGTTTCTTATCGTTCGCAATTTACTTTTTGCACTTGGCTTAGTAAAACTCGTGGGAATGCTTTGTCTTTAAGGACTGTATTCTTAAAGGTACGCTATTTAGCTAACTGTTTCGTTAACAATGACGCAAAATTCCGCATTTAGAATTTACGGACAACTATTGTATTGGTTCGTCTAGCCAAACGTTTTGCCTTTTATGATTGTTTCAATTTTGCTATTCGAATCTTGTCAAATGTAATTTTTTTCTTTCAGTATCATAGGAACGTTTTGGTAAAACAAACACATTATAGTAGGCATACATTTACTGTCTTATAAATGAGCAAAAATGCAGTTCAATGTTACAATAAAAATATTAAAACACGAAATTGATATAAATTGGTATTATTCAAGTATTAAATTTTACGTCTATATATATTATACCACTTACTTGTCATACATTTTGTATTTCATTACCAAGAAATATATGTTGTTATCTGAGAATAAACCGTTTAATCTCAACACAGCCAATAATGACAACATTTGCGTTATATGTCTTCAAACGGACGAAACAGCAATTAATATTACTTGGAACCACCTAGTGTATCAAGCTACCATTGAACACCCGGTCACAAGAGCCATCATCTCCTTATTGTGTCCACTCAATGTATCATACACTAAACAACTATGTTTTCAGGAAGTAGAAGCCTTTCAGCAACAGGCAGCAGAACACGTGACACACAAGTGACGCAAGGGGGTGGTCGTCTCATGTCAGAGTCTTAGAGCCATGAGCTCTTACTAGATCTAAGACAGAACGAAACTATTCCTTAATTTATATGGATATAATTCTAATTCTAGTCGTATGACTTCTCGTGATATGGTTAAGGTTTTAAATATTCCACTGGTAAAACTTCTTTAATAAACATCAGTTGCAATGATCTAAGTCCTTCACGACACTGAATCCACAACGAAAAGATAAGGCCTCTTGTTATTATTATCACGGCAGATGTAATGTTTATTTGTATCTTTATACTGCATAAAACAACCCGACTCCTAAACGAAACTTTTATTCTTCTCTGGTTATTTTTTTCTTGATTCAGAAAGTTAATTTCGCTTAAAATCAACTATAATTGTTTAGTTTCTCTATTCAAAATAATACACCTTTCTTTTCTAAACACTGGGGACATTATTTTTCAATGACGTCACTACTTTCGTCATAACCTATCAAAGAAAACATCAGCGCTTGGACATTTTTGTATTCAAATAGATCAGTTTTCTTTTCATTGCTTGCAATTGAGCAACCCATCAGGAAGTGCGAGGTTAGAGCTCTGTAAATCCGGTTTAAGCACCCGAGTCGGTCCATATTGCCGAATGACCGTTCCAAGAAAGTAACTGTCGGGTTTGCTCTTGTAGTTAAATGACTCATAAAAATGTTCTACTTTTCACTTGGCTTGCACGTGAAATACCTTTGTCCTGTCCCTTTTCAGAGTTTGATATATGTTGACTTTGTCATATATTCCTATTTAAGGTTTTCTAAACCAATTGTATGAAAAGTAATGTACAGACCAAAAACAATATGTTAACGACTTGTTTACAGATTCAGTGTTTTTTTATATGTTAAAACAATTGTGCAATTCCTTCCTTTCCTTTTTCTCGATTTCATTTATATATTAATGTAGGGTTTTAAATTTTACTGAACAATACTTGCAAAAGGGGATGTGTTTATTATATAAAACTCAACGTTGAGAAAATAGACTATGGGAAATAATGATATAAGACAAAGTCCTATGACCATTGCAATTTACACCGAAATTCGAACAAGTACAGGACAAAGGTATTCACATACTAGCTAAAACGTACAAATTACAAATCTGTGACGCGTCCTTTAACAAAAAAAGAGCCTATCAAAATAATCCCATAATAATTCAACTCTAAACTTCCTCACGACCAGGGCAAACAGGGTAAATGTAAATGTGATAAAAGACACAGAGAAGAGACATAACACACAAACAGATAAAAAATAACAGCAAGCACCTGAATCGGGATTTAAAACTGAGAAAATTAACTGATATATTGACAAAATAAGTGGTACTCAAACAAACATCAACATATGTACAATATGTACAATGGTGATAAATGGCCCAGCAACCTTAAACCTAAAAAATATGCACACTAATTTATCTGAATGTTCCCATTATCCCAATTATATATGATACGTGCCATCGGAAACAACAGAACGGTGAAGATTACAGTGATTTATTAAACAGATCATTACAGTTAATAGTATCATTAAAGCCAACTATTGTTTTCACGAAGAACCAGTGGTGCTATATACTTTCGTGATTGCACATGCGCATGTGTCATTACGCCCATTTATACGGCCCGTTTCCTGTAAAGAATGCTTAAGTATGCATTACAATTGAACAATATAAACACAAAAAGTAGTATTTGCAGATACCAGACTTTAAAACCTTCTAGTAAAAGAAAGTAATTCAGCTATCTGTAAATACAATACAAGGATAAACATCTTGAATGCTCACGAACGTATATGAACAATAATTACTTATAAGTAGCTTCATACGTACTCCAATACATTTTATCTACGAGTCAAACTTTCAGACATAGGTCAAAATGGCAAGCATGGGATTTTATTTTCAAATGAAGATTTTAGAAGGAAACGATGATCGTAAATAAAATCGTGACATCATAAATAAATAACATAATTTTAGTCATTATCTTATAAAACTATTCAAGCGAACTAATATTGAATTTTAAATCCATACAAGACAAATCAATAAACAGGACAAAAAAAAAAACGACCTGATTGATTCATAAATTTACCGCATTCCGTCATATTTTTTTCACCTAGTGAATTTATTTCCTGGTGCAAAGCTTTTTTTCAATTGTTTTCCGTAATTGTGGATTTCATCCTGCTTAAAGTACCAAGGAAATATTTAGTAACAAATTCTGGTTTAGCAGAAAATCTTAGTGTTCAAAATTGAGACATTAGTATCGGTTCATCGTTGCATGTGTACTCTTAAAAAGAGGACTTTTAAGACATGCAAACAATTAATTGTATAATGAACTGTTATAATGATGATGATGATGATGATGATGTTGCGGCTGATGATGATGTTGCGGCTGATGATGATGATGATAATCATGATGACGATGATGATGATGATGATGATAAGGATGATGATGATGATGATGAGGAGGAGGAGGAGGAGGAGGAGGATAAGGATGATGATGATGATAAGGATGATGATTTATAAAGACAACACATTTTCTCTACACATAAATTGATACAATGTCATTTGAATATTGTTAATGCTGTGTGGTCCTTAACCTACTATTTTCTTCTGATTTGTATTTTGCACTCTTATATTGAGAAATCACAACAACACATTAATTATCAGTAAAATCACAAGTTATAAAAGACATAAACCGACTCTGCAAGATTAACGATTATTTGGCGTGCGATCATTCAATCTCGAGCTTTCGAGTTTGCATCAAAGCCTTTGTCTTATGTTAATGGGGTTTAAACCTTTCACAAGCCGATGTAGACAACATGTTAGAGCATTTCTTCTACACAATGTATTTAAAAAGAAAGAAAGCATTGGCTCCCACATTTTTTGAACTTTGACCATAATCAATTTATTTCAGTTTATATGCACAATGAAATCTTCCACATTCCGTTTTGATGTACGTATCCCAACATTGAGTTTTATCGGTTTAGAATCTCTGGATCTTTTGTCCTGGTTAATATATTTTAATTATACTATGACTGATTATCGCTTTTGATTACAACAATTCATTTCTTAAAAGTGAAATTTCAAGAATAAAGAAAGTTTAAACTTTTGACTTTCCTTAAAATCCGGTCGGCCGCAATAGCTCAGGTAGTAGAGCGTCGGCTTGCGGATCGGGAGGTCGTGGGTTCGAACCCCGGCAGGGTCTTACCAAAGACTTTAAAGTTGGTAGTAGTGGCTTCCCTCCTAACGCTCGGGGCTAAGGGGACAGCATTACGCCTGACTCGTCGGTGTCAGTATAATGGACCGGCCGGGTTCAGTCCCTGGGCACCTCATAAGTGCCCCTGTGCTATAATGATAGAAATGTCGCTGCGCAGTATCGGCAAAAATGCCGGCTAATCCCATCCTTAAAATCCATGACAATTAAATAAGAGTTTTGTATGCGAAGTTTATTCAGAGAAGAAAACGAATGCAAAGAAAGGAAGATAAAAATGCATTGATCTTAGATATACAGATAATTGTCTCTTATGACTAATATGGCCATGACCGAGATTATCAAGAACAATACATACGTATAACACATTGGTATGTTTCAGTTTTAATACTTCTTGATACTTCATAAAATAATGCAGCAAATTTTGGTATATGTTTCAATGCCCTTAAGCCGCTGTCATACAGCCATATTCATGATCACAACACTGTTGCGTGTGCAGCGTGGTGGTCGTAAAAATCTCTCCGTGAACGTTATCTTTGTTGTCATTTAATTCATCCCTTGAGGATTGTTATATGCATTTCATTTGATGGACATTGGACTTTGGTTCTTCATTTTATCAGATTATCGCTTTTGGTTATAACATTTCATTTCTTAAAGGTGAATTTAAAGAATAATGATAATTTAAACTTTAAAGGTTCCTTAAAACTCATGAAAATAGAGTGAGAAAAAGGAGAAAATGTAAATTAAGGAGGATAATTATTCATTGATATTAGATATACAGATGCTAGTCTCTTATGAATTAAAAGGCCATGGTCGAGATAATCTATAACAATACGTGAGTACGGCTTTCTTAGATATATCTGTCCTTTTATGGGCATGAGTTTGGAAGTAAACAATAAATGTGCTGAAGTTGTAATGGTCCAATAATAAAGACCTATTCCTTTGATCATAAAACTAAAACCTTACTAAAGTAGCAGACAATTTTCTATAGATTCTGTACACATGCCTGTACAGAATGAGACTTTTGTAAATACTGTTCATATAATTTGTCATATGTTTTTTGTCAGATCACAATAATAATAATAATAATAATAATAATAATAATAATAATAATAATAATAATAAAATTAATACTAATACTAATACTTATACTAATACTTATACTAATATACTACTACTACTATAATAATAATAATAATAATAATAATAATAATAATTATTATTATTATTATTATAATAATAATAATAATAATAATAATAATAATAATAATAATAATAATAATCATAATCATAATCACAATAAAATTCGAGCATTTAGTTGCGTGCAATTAGGCCATTCAAAGTTTATTGATTGTAAAGTGTCTTAGATATTATATGCAGTTGTCTATATTGAGGAAAATTACGGTCATAATGTTATTACAATAACATGTGCATTAACTCGTAGGAATGCACATATTTCAAATTGTACCGATTTCCAGCTTACTTATAAACGTCTGAGGAGATTTCTTCAAAATTATTAAAGTGAAATTTCAATTCACATTAAGAGTTTTAATCATTAATTGTGTAAATTAAGAAAGTATAATTTAGTACTGCGTGAAACATATAAATATACGGTGTTGTTCGTAAAAGTACAGTAATCTTATCCAAGAAATCTAAAAAAATCTCCCAAATAAAAATACTACTACATTACACCCATAAGCCAACATTCAGGTTTGAAATGTCAGCTAATACACAATAAAAATGTATACATTTAAAATACACACTCACACACACAAACACACACACACATACACACACACATACACACACACATACACACACACACATACACACACTCACACACACATACACACACACATACACACACACACATACACACACACAT
The DNA here is from genome assembly GCA_007844125.1 of Sinonovacula constricta. Taxonomy (NCBI): domain Eukaryota; kingdom Metazoa; phylum Mollusca; class Bivalvia; order Cardiida; family Solecurtidae; genus Sinonovacula; species Sinonovacula constricta. Next base: position 51,482,008 of record CM017566.1, read on the forward strand.
ACACACTCACACACACATACACACACACACATACACACACACATACACACACACATACACACACTCACACACACATACACACACACACACAAACACACACATACACACACATACACACACACACTTACACATACATATATATATTTACCTAATTGATATTAGTCTAACATATAAAGAGAGTGAAGATTTTAAAAACTATATGATAATTATGTGTATACAAAGTGACATATTGTGACGACTTATTTTGAGGTTGGGTTTTTGTACAATTTCATCATAACTGAGCAAAATTTATATACCTTTTAATCCATGCGTAAACAACACTATAAATACTTACAAAACACATTTTTATGTGGAAAGAAAAAATATGTAGTCTGTTTCAACTTGATGGTTTCTATAATCGACATTTGAAATCCATTGTTCAACAGCATAAAGTATTAATAGAATATGACTATTATATATATCCCATTAAGATTCTGTCGATATAATGAAAGCAAATTTCTATTTCGTAGGCCTTGTTGTATAAGTTCTGAATTAAGCATTTACTTTCCGCAGTACTGTGTGTTTCACGAGACTTGCCTACCAGCAAGAGATATGTTGATAAGCTGATTCTGGTCATAGTGTTAGCCTTTGTCAAGAATTACTTTCAAATTAAGCAAACCACAGCCTTGTGTGTATCATAAAACGAAATGATTTTACCAGCGAGGGACTTGTTTATAGGTTAATAATGGTCAAGTGTCTTGAACATTGTTAGGAATAACCTTCATACTAATTAAATCGCAACCTTGTGGGCATCATAAAATGCGATGGACTTACCAGCGAGGGACGTTTTGAAAAGTTAATATATGATTAACTCTGTCAACAACTGCCTTTGTTTTAGGCATACGCATATCCTGAGGCATATCATTAAAGAAGATAGATAAAGAACAAAGCAAATGCAATTAATACATCAAGTTTGCACTTGCTAGCAGCATCGAGATAATAGTAGTCTTTATCGTAAACTGTAATGTAATTCTGACCTGGAGCTAGGAGCTTACATGCAGGAAATATCTTTGATTTTATGTTTATGTGTTCCTTGCCAGTTTGCGAAAATGTTCTTTTAATGTATTTCCTTAAATGAAAGTTTAAAAAGGTGGTGATACGAATCACCTTACAGCTGTATAAAACGTTCATGTGTATTATCCTAGAGACAAATAATGAAACCATGCGAAGAACAATAAAGCGAAAATAGGATCATAAATTGGTCCGACATTCCGTGTTTTTAGTTTATTTACATAAAATTCTTAACGCAAAAACTTTGAGGACCACAAATGGATTTTAAATTTAAAAATTCACAGTAAATTTCACAAAACAACATTAGTTCTAATCGTATTTTCATATCTTTAAAAACATTAATATCTTCATGAAACACCAACTGCATGTTGCAGTTTTTATGTATATAGACGATATGTACAGTACAAACAATAAAGCTTTTAGCTGGTATCTTTGCAAAACATTTTGATAGAAATGAATACAAAAAAATCGAAAATACTTTAAAGACGTATGTAAACTTATAGCTTTACATATGTTATGGTAACTGTAACATTTTAATTCCATTTATCCTTAAACAAAAACATTGCGAATTTAACAATTTAAAAGATGTGTTAAAAACGAATTCAATTTCTAAAATGTTTGTAAAAGGCTCTTTGAAAGTGAGAAGATATATGCATGGGTGAACGTTTAAAAAAAGCTGTGTTGATCATAACAAAATGGGGACAATCACTCTGTGAAGGGAATGTTGACTATGGACGAAACTCTGCTGGTAGTAATCAGATAAGTTGTTAACATTTTTGCATATGTTATATTTTTCAACATAAATTTCGAAAGTGAAAATGAAAAATGAAGTAGGCGGATCCGCTATGAACGGTTGAAACGAGACTCATTCTATCCATGCTATCACGTTCTCCTATTTTATTTAATTCAACGTGTTAACTGTTCATTTAATACGCTAAAAAGTTTTTGCTGATTTTTCAATTGAATATTGTATGCAACTCTACTACTAAAGAGCACTTTACTATTCCCTTTACTGTCATATTATCGCCTATGTAATTACAGTGTATTTCCAACTTAAAACTGTGAGTTTATCTGATTTTGAATTTTCCGGTATCTACATCACCTAACATCCCTGTTTTGATTCTTAGAATAATCAATCAATATTTGACGCTCCGTGTAACTGTTCTTCAGAAAATTGTGATCTTTTTTAACATTTTAAGATTTATTTGAAAAATAAAAAAATAGTCTAAAAGAGCAAATTGTGAAATAAAAACTTTAACCAAAAAGGGTACTGCTTATATGTTTAATCATACACACAACATAACTATCAAGACAGTAAATAAAAAAGTTAATTAATTATTTTATATGGCATCTGCACGTATTTTGTAATTCAAGGTTATGCATTTTGGGAAATATGGTCGGAACATTGACAATTTTACAGCTTGTAGACGCTGCTTTATATGGCTTTTACATTAAATACGAGACATTTCAGATGTCATGATATTTCTTAAAATGGACAGATGTTTTAAAGATTAAACTGGTTGAACCATGCTTCTGTTTCTGTGTGTCTTTATTTTTATTTAAATACACTTAAATGAAAAGTGTATTAGGCTTTAGATAATATACTGCTTTAAACAGGGAAGATTAAAATATATCAACAATCATTTCATCGACTAAAAATACAAGGTTAAGTTTTATTCTTGCGGGAATTATTTAAATATGTTTTGATGATAGTTTTGTGTTTGGTTTTAGATACATCGCAGCGAAATATTAGTCCTTTATAGCGACGTCTATTTTGATGGAGGAAGACCCCGGACAAATGTCTACGCAGTGCATAATTTTACTCATGCGGATATGATTTTAAGATGTTTCGCTGATTAACTATGGTGACTAAGTCAAGAAATACATCAAAGAAAACAATACCTCTTAATCATGTTAAGCCGCGATAATAAAGCAGACAATGAAACAAAAAAGCACTCTACTCATATTGTACTTCTTTTAAGGGTCGGGGCAATCATTTCCATACGACTTGATTGGTTTAAAAAATAAATTATTCGTCTAATTAGACTTTTGACAAAAATACTTATCAATAGGTTAATAAGTACACCTTGGAAGTGATTCTCTGATACCTGAAGTGAAAAGTTCTAGGCACAACGACAAGAATAACTGTCGTCTTTATAGCTCAGCGGACATTATACCTGAAGTGAATAGTTCTAGGCACAACGACAAGAATAACTGTCGTCTTTATAGCTCAGCAGACATTAGTTGAAGAAGACCCCCAGAAAAACGACTGGGCATTACCATCAGTGTAGGAGTTACATGTCTTCCCTCTTGGTAGTCCATAACTACCACTGAGGTGAAGGGTAGTAAAACGTAAAATGTGCATTTTTGTTTTAAAATTGTTGTGAAATGCATTTCTAACGGCCAATGCCTACAGTCTTTGGGGTGCGATAAAAAGCTTTGGCCTTACCAAGGAGCATATTTGTTGACACACTGATACGGTTCAAAGGTTTAAGTCTTTGTCAGGATTTACCGTCATATTAACATATTAAACAAACTATAGCCTAGCTTGTATCACAGAACGAGAACAGAATTTCCGACAGGGGATTTATTTATTCTGACAAAAAGTGTTTAAGACACTGGAAAATGAAAGTTTGCCTTTTCGGACCTCACAGTGGGATGCTAATTTGACCGGGAAGAAATACTTTCGGATTAAGCAAACCATAGTAATAGGTGAGTCATAGAACTTGACATATTACCATTAATGGATTTAAATAGTCTGCTAGTTGCCAAGAAGGTAAAGCTTTGTCTGAAATTTCAGATTCAGTAAACCATTGCCATGGATATATAACGTATTTATTTTATACGCAAACAATGCGTGTCATAGTGGCAACTTCTCACCAGTGTTTTAATACAATGCAGCGTACATTTATGATTATAAAAACAATGTCCAGCTTTTTGGTGGAGGAAACCCCAGACACATGTCTGGGTAGAACCACTTGCGCACCGCGATCAGCTGGAAGACCTTCCCCTCATTATGTCCTTCGCCAGCAACGGGACTCGAACCCACGCGGGGAAAGACTAAGCAGCCAAATATTTTGATTGTTAAAATATATATAGATTAAAATCACCATGTTAAAGTTTAAAACTACGAAAGCTGTCTTGAGATATTAGATGTCCGAACATCAAATAGTACATAAAAATATTGCAAACACTCATGCATGTAAGTGCATCACTTTTAAAACAATAAAGATTACCTGTTAAAACAAATAAACGATCAAAACATATATTGATAATTATATAAATGTTTAAATACGAAATATGTTTTTAATACAACACATGATTTGAACGGTAAATTTAGGCTCACGAACAATTAGCTATAAATATCCGACTATATGTTATTTCTATGTTTAAATGCAGCAGTTAACTATACACATGGCATTTTTCTCTGGTTAAATTAAAAAAGATAATAAAAGAGCAGAAACTGTACTGCATCATGAATAGAAATATATAACATACTTTTGCGAGCATTGTAACATATAGAAAAAAATTAAAAAGGCACTGGACAAAGGAATTCATTTGGAAACCAAATTTACATGTAAGAACAAATATGTGATGAGCCATTTAACGGTCAGTCGGCAATATGGATGGACTAGGGTGCTTAAACCAGTTTTACAGAGCTATCACCTCGCACTTCCTGGTAGGTTTCTCAAATGCATGCAATGAAAAAAAAAACACGATCTATTTGAATAACAATTGTCCAAGCGCTGACATTTTCTTTGATAAGTTAAGACGAAAGTAGTGACGTCATTGAAAAATATAATGTCCACAAAGTTACAGAAAAAGAGGGAGGGGTATTATTCCGAATAAATGAATACACAAAAATGTGTTGATTGCAAATGAAATTAACTTCATGAATCAAGACAAGCCATGTCTGCAACTTTATATAATGTGAGGCGCAACTGCATCACCATTCAACTACCAAAACAACAAAATGATATTAAAATGCCATTAGCAAGGAAATTATCAAAGCTGTGTTATTATCATTAGAATTTCACTTTTGTTTTTATAGAAAACTTATATGATATTAACATGATCTAAACATACTCGTATATACACTTAAAAGACAGAACTCACGTCAATTTTGTCAGCTGTACGTGAAGTAATGATGAATTCACGAACACATGTCTTAAACACTGTATTCAATGTAGTATCTTTCATTTTAATTATAATTAAATGAGTTAAAACTATGTTTAAAAAAATACATTCTGAAAAAAGTTTCAGAAGAAACAGCTCGGAAATATACTAATTTCTATATCGTATGGGTATTTTTATCGACCGTTTTAATCTTGCCGTAGTAATTAGGACAGAAGCTTCAGAACTAATTAACCTTATATCAGTAGAATCTGCCGAGAGCACATAAATAAAAAAAATGAAGACGGTTCCATTATTTTCCTAAATGGAAACACGAATTTATAAAAATATAGAAAATTAAAATCAGAAAATAAAAACTAAAAACTCAACTAAAGGCTAATCTTTTTTCCGAGTAAAATGAGATGAAGGTTAAACATGATATTAAAGAGTCTTTTTTGTTCCTGAAAGGGCTCTTGATTAGAGGCAGATGTGACATTCTTAGACATTTTAAAACGTAAACTTCAGCACTTCGACGAAAACTCAAATGCAAAATCATTATCAAGTCATGTGCCACGAGAAAAACATATTTCCCATTCACTCACTCACTTACTCCCCCACTCTCCCCCCTCTCTCTCTCTCTCTCTCTCTCTCTCTCTCTCTCTCTCTCTCTCTCTCTCTCTCTCTCTCTCTCTCTCACACACACACTCTCTTTCCATCTCTCTCTCTCTCTCTTTCTCTTTCTTTCTTTCTCTGTATGTATATAAACAGCATATAACGAGTTCAAACCCATCGCTCACCTCTAGGCCATTGTTTCCGGAGCTATGAAACACATTATCTGAAGAAAGTAGTATAAACAACCGATTACAGTTCCCTTGTGGATGTCTTACGAGTCTATCGTTGCAAGAAAAGGAAAAATATAATAGGTTACAGTCAATAAAATGTGCACACAAAATAATGGTTTTGTTAACTTGTCCTATATGTTTGAATATGTACATTTTACCATCACAGCATTTGTTTTCTACTTTTTATTACAGCGACCTAAAGGTGCCTATCCATATACCATTTTCTTGCCAAGATTCGATTAACCCTAAAAAAAACAAGCATGTCTTTGGTCTAGAACAAAAGCCTGCGGAACCTAACAACAACGATAATATTCTTCATATTCTGGATACATTTCTTTACAAAATGAGCCATTTGTGAATTCTGAGTGTATTTTTTCTAAAGCAACTTTTGTCGTTTGAACATCCACGAGGGAGAGATTCCTTTAGCACTGATTTAAAACCAAGAGGAACCTATGTCGCTCATCTTAGTGCAATAGACATTACGACAAAGAATTAACTAGGACTAATAACAATGTTTTAAAATATAAAGCATTCATGTATATAAGCAATGTTAAGACAATCACTTTCAGTTTTCTGGAAATGTTCAGGGGAAATAACAATGCCCCTGGCTTCCGTGTTGTTAAGTGATCAGGTTCTTTTTAACAATCTTAATACAGGGCCGCCCTGGGAGAAGTCCAAATATCAAGGTTTCAGCTTTTGTAATTCTGACCAACATATTTTCCTTTTTTTCCATATAGTCATAGATGTAAAATGGGTAAACTCCTAGCAGTTTTTATATGAATAAAAAATCTTTGAACAATCTTGGTACAGGACCACATATGAAACTTGTATACAAAATATCAAACCATAATTGCAAAATAGTCATTCCACTGGCGGCCATGCATGTTTTACTAATATACTTACTGATAAAGGACCACACAAGAAACATGCATACCAAATAGCAAGGGTGAAAAAATTTAGTCGAATTTGGGCCAGCGATTTTAAAGGAGACGGACTGTTAACGGACGAGGGATGTGGGGCAAGTGAAGATTGACGCCGGATGCTGGACACAAGCATAAGGTCGGGTGAACAGGCGAAGACACTTTAGTAAGTAGTTTGGCTTGTGTGGGTTGGGGGCTGGGTTTAAATCATAATGGTACTTAAGGTTTCGTAACGGAACATTTAAATGGATAATCAATTTTTTTTTTTGGAATTACGATATACCATTTAATTTTAAAAATGTTTATTATATAAAAGTATCATTTTTTCTTGTATCCGCTTTAACTCTATATATTAATCTGTTAGATAAATACATTCACTGATGTACAGAAAAACTTTATTTCAATTCGGTTTATAAATCATCAGCAAAGACTAAATCATGCGCCATGTATCTATTTGACAAATCAGGACGAATTTAATAATGTATTACTTTAATATAATACGACTTGAAATCAAAATAGTGCTCGTAGTATCCTGAATGATCTTACAAGCTACAATATATTTATTTTTTTATAGTATTCGTATACTATTTGGGTCTTGGAATCCATGTCAGTATACCTCCTTTATTTGTTCTGTGCTACTTTAATTTACTTGGCCATTTGTTGTATTGCCTACTATAAAAAAGTGAACTATATATAGTTCTTCTACTACTACTACTACTACTACTACTACTACTACTACTACTACTACTACTACTACTACTACCAATAATAATAATAATAATAATAATAATAATAATAATAATAATAATAATAATAATAATAATATGATAATAGTAATAAGAAAATTTATACATGTATATATAAACCTGAGCAATATTTCTATAGTTTCAAAACGTTTGTTTGTTGTAGTTCGTGACATGAATGACGTGACTTTTGCATGCATCACTGATCTATCATGCAACGTGTGATTCCTCTGCAGTCGCCTATTATGCTGTTAAGCCCCTCCGCAACTGGATCTGTATTTATTGCTTGTATTGTCAAGCAAGTCAGAAGTAATTTCAGCCTTTAACTAACTTTTACTAATGAAAATTATAAATTATACCAATGGATACTCAAAACGTTAATAAGGTCTTAACCAGCTAACATTGTTTTAAAAAATAATTGCCGAATTTGTACTATTTTACCAATTGTCATATAAATGTTATATGTTAAAAAAAACAAATCAATTAATACAATTTATACGTATTCTAGCGATAAAGATTTAACATGGCTTGTTTATTCATGATTCAGAAAGTTAATTTCTGTCATAGTCAACCATTTTTGTGTAGTTTTTCAAATCGAAATAATACCATATTATTTTCTAAACACTATGTGGTCATTATTTTTCAATGACGTCACTAAGTTCGTCATAACTTATAGAAAATTTCAGCGTTTGGACATTTTGTATTTAAATAGATCGTTTTTCTTTTCATTGCTTGCATTTGAGAAACTTGTCAGAAAGTGCGAGGTTAGAGCTCTGTAAAACCGGTTTAAGCACCCCAGTCGGTCCATATTGCCGACTGATCGTTCCAAGGCGGTAACTGTCGGGTTTGCTCTTTTCGTTTAATGACTCATCACAAATTTGTCCTTACTTTTCGCTTGGCTTGCATGTGAAATACCTTTGTTCTGTGCCTTTTCGGAGTTTGGTTTATGTTGCAATACTCATAGGACTTTGTCATATATTCTTATTGTAAATGATACAACACACTGTTCTAGGAACCATGTGGATATTATTGTTCAATTACGTCACTAACGACGTCATAACTGATAAATAAAACGCCAGCTCTTGGACATTCAAATTTGTGGATTTTCTTTTCATTGCTTGCATTTGAGAAACCCCTCAGGAAGTTCAAGGTTAGATTTCTGTAAAACCGGTTTAAGCACCTCAGCCGATCCCTTTTGCCGACAAACCTTTCAAATGCGGTAACTTTTAGTATAATGACTCATCACAGATTTGTTCTTATTTGTACATTCGGCTTGCATGTAAACACCTTTGTAGTGAGCTTTTTTCTACTTTTGGTATATGTTGCAATGTTCATAGGACGTTGTCATATGTCTTTATTTTATTGAAAATGTAACAATAATTTTGATCTACATATTTGCTTTTGGTTCTTAATGCAAACTTGCACTTTACGCAAAACAACAAGATACTGAATACGACTTCTGGAATAATAATTCATTTATACGTTTAATAAAACTGGCAATTATTATCTGAAGGCATCTTGCTATTCCCCGGTGACGCTTGTTAAGAAGTACAATGTAATACACATCAGCCAATTGACTCTCGGCAAAAAGACTTATTATGCAATTGCAAGACATGCGCATTGTGTGATATAATTATTAATATTCCCCTGACAAATTAGAAAAGCATGTTCGATTTTGTAGTACTTTTAAGACAGAACTGTTCTCACTCAAATCACATGTATCTGATGAAATCATTTGATAATTGTAATGTTTATGACAAAAAAAATAACAATACATGTATAAGACATATTATGTAGCTAACTTTCTGACGGCCACCAGAGCTATTTATTTTAAGCACACAACATTAAGTTTTAAGTTAAAATAACATTTATTAAATTTAATAATGACTGAGAACGATTAACCATGGTCATCAATGCCATATAACAGAAATGATTATTCTTAATGAACATATAAACACTGATTTAACATTTTCTTCCTTCGACCATCGAGTGAAACCTGGCTGAAAATGATTAATAATAGTGACTTTTGTTAGAAGTATTTTTTTAAGCGAACTTTTGCCTAATTTGTATAACACAGCTTTTCTATTATCAACTTCGCAATTGTGAATAAAAATATCCTCAAGATAAATTTCTTGAAATATAGAAAAACATACACTCACATTGTTTAAAAATGAAAAATGTCCTGTTATAGTCTATATACGTATATAAAACAGGTATAACATGTCTAATAAAATCCCGTGCTAATTCCATATTTCAGGGGAAAAATAATGAAGACTTTGGAAAATTGAAAACTAAAAGAAAGGCTTAAAAGTATTTTCTGAAGATCTACCTACTGCTGTACTATTGGAACTTTTATGGCTCCGAGTCAATAGACTGGAGGGGGTGGGGTGGGGGGTTTGGGGGGGGGGGTGTTGGTGGTAAATGCTTTGCCTAAATGTCTCGAGCTGCGTCGCTTGGGAATTACAAGATGCTTTCAGATAATTGAAACATGTTTTATGAATCATAAATATGAATATTTATGGCAAACTCATAATGCACTGTCGATGATTAACTTTTAGCTAAAATGACAGCCGGTGTTGGGTCATATGGACTAGGAAAGCCAGTGTTGAGTCATATGGACTAGGACAGCCAGTGTTGGGTCATATGGGCTAGGACAGCCAGTGTTGGGTCATATGGGCTAGGACAGCCAGTGTTGGGTCATATGGACTAGGACAGCTGGTGTTCGGCAATATGAACTAGGAGAGCCGGTGTTCGGAAATATGGACTAGGACAGCCGGCGTTGGGTCATATGGGCTAGGACAGCCAGTGTTGGGTCATATGGAGTAGGACAGCCAGTGCTGGGTCATATGGACAAGGACAGCCAGTGTTGTGTGATATGGACTAGGACAGCCAGTGTTGGGTGATATGGGCTAGGACAGCCAGTGATGGGTGATATGGACAAGGACAGCCAGTGTTGTGTCATATGGGCTAGGACAGCCAGTGTTGGGTCATATGGGCTAGGACAGCCAGTGTTGTGCGATATGGACTAGGACATCCAGTGTTGGATCATATGGGCTAGGACAGTCAGTGTTGGGTGATATGGACTAGGACAGCCAGTGTTGGGTCGTATGGGCTAGGACAGCCAGTGTTGGGTGATATGGGCTAGGACAGCCAGTGTTGGGTGATATGGGCTAGGACAGCCAGTGTTGGGTCGAATGGGCTAGGACAGCCAGTGTTGGGTTATATGGACTAGGACAGCCAGTGTTGGGTCATATGGGCTAGGAGAGGCGGTGTTGGGTCATATGGACTAGGACAGCCGGTGTTGGGTTGTATGGACTAGGACAGCCGGTGTTGGGTTGTATGGACTAGGACAGCCAGTGTTGGGTCATATGGACTAGGACAGCCAGTGTTGAGTCATATAGACTAGGACAGCCGGTGTTGAGTCATATAGACTAGGACAGCCGGTGTTGAGTCATATAGACTAGGACAGCCGGTGTTGAGTCATATAGACTAGGACAGCCAGTGTTGAGTCATATAGACTAGGACAGCCAGTGTTGAGTCATATAGACTAGGACAGCCGGTGTTGGGTTGTATGGACTAGGACAGCCAGGGTTGGGTCATATGGACTAGGACAGCCAGTGTTGGGTCATATGGACTAGGACAGCCATTGTTGGGTCATATGGACTAGGACAGCCGGTGATGGGTCATATGGACTAGGACAGCCATTGTTGGGTCATATGGACTAGGACAGCCAGTGTTGAGTCATATGGACTAGGACAGCCAGTGTTTGGTCATATGGACTAGGACAGCTGGTGTTGGGTCATATGGACTAGGACAGCCAATGTTGAGTCATATGGACTAGGACAGCCAGTGTTGGGTCATATGGACTAGGACAGCCAGTGTTGAGTCATATGGACTAGGACAGCCAGTGTTTGGTTATATGGACTAGGACAGCTGGTGTTGGGTCATATGGACTAGGACAGCCAGTGTTGAGTCATATGGGCTAGGACAGCCAGTGTTGGGTGATATCGACTAGGACAGCCAGTGTTGAGTCATATGCACTAGGACAGCCAGTGTTGAGTCATATGGATTAGGACAGCCAGTGTTGGGTCATATGGGCTAGGACAGCCAATGTTGGGTCATATGGGCTAGAACAGCCAGTGTTGGGTCATATGGACTAGGAAAGCCAGTGTCGGGTCGTATGGGCTAGGACAGCCAGTGTTGGGTGATATGAGCTAGGACAGCCAGTGTTGGGTCGTATGGGCTAGGACAGCCAGTGTTGGGTCATATGGGCTAGGACAGCCAGTGTTGGGTCATATGGGCTGGGACAGCCAGTGTTGGGTCATATGGGCTAGGACAGCCAGTGTTATGTCATATAGACTAGGACATCCAGTGTTGGGTATTATATGGACTAGGACAGCCATTGTTGTGTCGTATGGGCTAGGACAGCCAGTGTTGGGTGATATGGGCTAGGACAGCCAGTTTTGGGTCATATGTACTAGGACATCCAGTGTAGGTCATATGGACTAGGACAGCCAGTGTTGAGTCGTATGGGCTAGGACAGCCAGTATTGAGTCGTATGGGCTAGGACAGCCTGTGTTGAGTCATAGGGGCTAGGACAGCCAGTGTTGGGTCATATGGACTAGGACAGCCAGTGTTGAGTCGTATGGGCTAGGACAGCCAGTGTTGAGTCGTATGGGCTAGGACAGCCAGTGTTGGGTCATATGGGCTAGGACAGCCAGTGTTGGGTCATATGGGCTAGGACAGCCAGTGTTGGGTAATATTGACTAGGAGAGTCAGTGTTGGGTCATATGGACTAGGACAGCCAGTGTTGGGTCATATGGACTAGGACAGCCAGTGTTGAGTCATATGGATGAACTAGGACAGCCAGTGTTGGGTCATATGGGTTAGGACAGCCAGTGTTGGGTCATATGGACTAGGACAGCCGGTGTTGGGTCATATGGACTAGGACATCCAGTGTTGGGTCATTTGGACTAGGACAGCCGGTGTTGGGTCATATGGGCTAGGACAGCCAGTGTTGTGTCATATGGGCTAGGACAGCCTGTGTTGGGTCAAATGAACTAGGACAGCCAGTGTTGGGTCATATGGGCTAGGACAGCCAGTGTTGATCGTATGGGCTAGGACAGCCAGTGTTGGGTCATATGGGCTAGGACAGCCAGTGTTGGGTCGTATGGGCTAGGACAGCCAGTGTTGGATGATATGGGCTAGAACAGCCAGTGTTGGGTCATATGGGCTAGGACAGCCAGTGTTGGGTCATATGGGCTAGGACAGCCAGTGTTGGGTGATATGGGCTAGGACAGCCAGTGTTGGGACATATGGGCTAGGACAGCCAGTGTTGGGTCATATGGGCTAGGACAGCCAGTGTTGGGTCATATGGGCTAGGACAGCCAGTGTTAGGTCATATGGACTAGGACAGCCAGTGTTGGGTCATATGGACTAGGGCAGCCATTGTTGGGTCGTATGGGCTAGGACAGCCAGTGTTGGGTCATATGTACTAGGACTGCCAGTGTTGGGTCATATGGACTAGGACAGCCAGTGTTGAGTCGTATGGGCTAGAACAGCCAGTATTGAGTCGTATGGGCTAGGACAGCCAGTGTTGAGTCATATGGGCTAGGACAGCCAGTGTTGGGTCATATAGACTAGGACAGCCAGTGTTAGGTCATATGGGCTAGGACAGCCAGTGTTGGGTGATATGGGCTAGGACAGCCAGTGTTGGGTCATATGGGCTAGGACAGCCAGTGTTGGGTAATATTGACTAGGAGAGTAAGTGTTGGGTCATATGGACTAGGACAGCCAGTGTTGGGTCATATGGACTAGGACAGCCAGTGTTGAGTCATATGGACTAGGAACGCCAGTGTTGGGTCATATGGACTAGGACAGCGAGTGTTGGGTCATATGGACTAGGACAGCCATTGTTGGGTCATATGGACCAGGACAGCCAGTGTTGGGTCATATGGACTAGGAGAGTCAGTGTTGGGTCATATAGACTAGGACAGCCAGTGTTGGTTCATATGGGCTAGGACAGCCATTGTTGGGTCATATGGGCTAGGACAGCTGGGCTCCAGTGTTGAGTCGTATGGGCTAAAAGACTTGGTGTTCTTTCATATGGACTACGACAGCCAGTGTTGAGTCGTATGGGCTAGAAGACCTAGTGTTCGGCAATATGGACTAGGAGAGCCGGTGTTGGGTCATATGGACTAGGATAGGCAGTGTTGAGTCGTATAGGCTAGAAGACCTGTTGTTCTGTCGTATAGGCTAGGGCATCCGGTGTTGGGTCGTATGGGCTAGGGTATCCGGTGTTAAGTCGTATGGGCTAGGGCATTCGGTGTTGGGTCGTATGGGATAGGGTATCCGGTGTTGGGTCGTATAGGATAGGGTATCCGGTGTTAGGTCGTATGGGCAAGGGTATCCGGTGTTAGGTCGTATGGACTAGGGCATCCGGTGTTGGGTCGTATGGGCTAGGGCATCCGGTGTTGGGTCGTATGGGATAGGGTATTCGGTGTTAGGTCGTATGGGCTAGGGCATCCGGTGTTGGGTCGTACGGGCTAGAACACCCTGGGGTTCTGTCGTTTTGACAAATTCATTTAAATTTTTTCTACATATTTTGTTTTACAAATGATAAATTAAAATCATGATAGATGTTTTGTAAAAAATGGTTAATCCGTACCTTTGCAACTGTATTTACTACGATTATTTTTTGGTTTTGTAAAAAGCCTTTAAAAAATCTTTATACAATATGAATTATCCCTAGTGTCATTCAAGTAACCAATATTTTTCGTACTGCACGCATTACAATTATGTATATTTTTCTAGAAACAACTACAATGACATCACCAAACAGTTTACCCTAACATAAAAACTTTGAATTAATTGTAAAGAAACATTATGTTTGAAGTAAAACTTTAATCACACGACAGGCAAATGCAGAGTTCGTGTTGTTCTGAGAACAAGTGGCGATAACCTCATTGCATAATATTTTCCTTTGTTGTGCGCAGAAGTTATAATATTTATGAATCGAACCACACGTACATCTCGGCAAGATCTTCGACACGTAAATAGTATTAATTGGGTATCTGCATAGAAATAGTCCATATCAAATGACAAGAGGTTTAAAAAGCACAAGTACGTAACATAAATGCGCACACTAAACGAAGGGGTTGTATTTACTTTTTATGTACCCAAACGTTGGTCTCAAGTATCTCAAGAAAGTATTGCTACTCTAAACGAGGAGCATTACTGCTTAACACTAAGGTATTGCTACCTCGTGCAGACTTGTAAAAAGGTCACATTGCTAATTAAAAAAATGTCAAGAAAGTGTTTGCTCTTGTACAGTCAGACACTTTAGAAATATACTTAATGAAAGTTTGTCCGGTGAGTATGAATAGGTAGTGGTTTTGGCGTTAGAATCGTTAGCATTCTGCTTGCACAAGAAAAACAACAACAGAAATCTATCTATCTATCTATCTATCTATCTATCTATCTATCTATCTATCTATCTATCTATCTATCTATCTATCTATCTATCTATCTATCTATCTATCTATCTATCTATCTATCTATCTATCTATCTATCCATCTATCTATCTATCTATCTATCTATCCATCCATCCATCCATCCATCCATCCATCCATCCATCCATCCATCTATCTATCCATCTATTCTGTTCCAATCGTTATAAATAAGCACGATGGGGATTTCTGCTGAACATAGATACCTGCATCAGAGCGAAATCACCGAATAATTAAGCAACGTGATCTCACTAAGCTGTATAGTGATTGTCTGTGTTTTAAAATAGCTAACTGTGCAACGTGGCTCAGAAATTATATTTTTGTTTGTGATGACAAATGGGATACTATACTCCACTGTTTACATAGATGTAAGATATGCTTTACCAACATTTCACTGGACCTTTTCATATAATTACAATTAATGCAATTGTTTAACAACATAATCTCTTACGGACTGTCTGGAACATTTTTAAAGGTGGTATCCAATAGAATGGACGAAACATATTTGCATTACACATCTTAACAATTGTTATATGAGGAGATATCGTAAAATGCTATATATATATATATTGGTGTCTTTCACTTGTCGGAAAAGGAAACCATAACGCCACAATCGTTATTACAAACGTGTATTTCCTATCTGAGCCACGCTGCAGAGTTAGCTATTTTTAAACCAAGAAAACCACGTGAACACTAATGTTTTAGTTCATCTACATCATCCGCTGTGACTTCAGTGTCTAATTTCAGCAGGAATCCCAATCGTTCTTATCTACTGATATTGATATAAGCAAACTGTTTGATATCACTTTTAAACATTATTCTGCTGCGATTATTGATTGCGGATCACTAATCTTCACTTCTTATGCTCTCAGTAAGGATGGTCGAAGGAGAATAACAAGCTGCGTGCAGCAAAATGGAAACTTATTATATGAAACATAATTATGAATATTTGTAGGAGACAAAGAATATACAACTCATTTCAGATTTTAAGTGTAAGATTTATTTTTACAGTTGACATGTTTAGAATCACTGAAAAAAATATTACGTTAGTATTAGATATGATAAGGCTTATGTAACTGAAAAAAAATTGCGTTAGTATTAGATATGATAAGGCTTATGTAATTAAACATCTTGATAAATATGTTTAAAAACATGTCTTTTGTACAAAACTTGTAAGCATATTGATTAAACTGGCAATAATATTCCTTACAATACGTGAAAGCTGATAATTACTACTACTACTACTTCTACTACTACTACTACTATTGCAACTACTACTACTACTACTACTACTACTATTACTACTACTACTACTACTACTACTACAACTACTTCTACTACTTCTACTACTACTACTACTACTACTTCTGTTACTACTACTACTACTATTACAATTACTACTACAACTACAACTAATACTGCTACTACTACTACAACTTCCACTACCACTACTACTACCAAATATATACTCTGACTTTTATGACAATTTTGTGCAGAATTTGTAATAATGACTTGTACATATACACCAGACCGCTTTATACTAAATAGTGCGCACATCAGGGAATCAAAATAAAGTACACTTGACAAGATACACTTCTATAGAAAGCAAATTCGGAGATTGAGTTGTCTACTTGGGGTCATTGTTTGGGTGGACTATTGCTAGAACACATGATAAATCCTAACAAAACAAGTAAATAAATGCAAGAATGCGAGGTGTAAGCGCTCTTAAAATTATATAAATGTTAGTTTATGAACCTAGATGCCTAAGCCCATTTTGCAAGTAAATGGTGTAATACAAGTACTACTAGAATCGATTTGTAAAGTAGGCTCAGCAAGTATATTCTGTAATTTCGGCTATATTGTATATATACTGTTCTGTTACATATATTAATGTCAAGGGATACAACTCGTCAAAGCTAATTAGGCATGGGTCCGAAACGGTCAAAGTAGTTCCATTTCGGAATCTTGGGGTTTCTTTGAATTGTTCATATCATTCGGAATGGTTCGGTGTTCAACGTATAGAATCTAGAGTAAAGTCACGTTTCATTTGCGCACCGCAAAGTCACCTTTATTATGGTCCCCCATGATCTATTTTCACTATGCTGCCTAACGAGGTTGAAGAAATAACCAGCAGATAGCGCAACGCAAGTTATCAAGATATGGTAAATAAATATGGTGACGCTATCTGCTGGTTATTTCTTCAACCTCGTTAGGCAGCATATATACAATATATACGGAGTGAAAGAGAGAGTGAGAGAAAGAGAGAGAGAGAGAGAGAGAGAGAGAGAGATGGGGGAATGTGAGAGAGAGTTACAAATCAAGAAGAACACACGATGACGATGATAGTGATGATAATGAGATTAAGCATGAAATACTTACATTTTTAAATATAAAATATATTTTTAAATATAAAATATAAAATATATTTTAAAATATATCTGAGAATATAAATTTGAAACCTGTTTGGTATATTTTAAAATGGTTTTGATATCAACCCTTGTGAAAAAACGAAACATTAATTAGGATTAACAGAAAAGCTTATTAGTTTTCTAATTTTCTTATACAATTCAGAATAATTTCTTATAAATATAGAATATCAATGAAAAGTTTATAATTTTCATGAAAATATATTTTCTGGCACAGAAACAAATTAAAAAGCAAAAATGATAATTTGGTCAACATATAATCAAAGCTTCGACATTATCATTTCGACCCACATACCACGTGATCAAGACTTCTGAAACGAGCCAATAAAAGTGTATAAATAAAATACTGTTTCTTTTTCGGGGTTATTCGAATCTTAAAAGGTCGGGTTATGGTTAACGGTAACAATATTTGTAAAATTTCTATATTGATTTGATACACACTTCATTTCCGTAATGACAAACGATACCATGACCAAATACATGTATAACCTCGCCTAAACCCCAGTTGCACATGACTTGAATGAACGTTACAAGGAAAGGTTTGTTATTAATCTAAATAACATGGTTAACAAATACTTTAGATCCATTTTATTTTCACCCACGAGCGCTCTAGAACAAAAGCTTAAAAGGTAAAACATCATTGTTAATGTTCTTCTTTAATGAAATGAAATTAAACAAGACACCAGAGACAGAAAGAAAGATTGAGTCTTAATTAGAATTGAATAAGAAAGTGTGTTACATTTTGTAATAGACAGAGAAAAAAGATGTGCACTGAAGTTAATTTCTATAGTGTTTTTTTTTTTATTTAAAATGATATCTGGAAGCACGCGGTTAGTGTTGCTATTTCCTACATTTACTCTCATCTTCTTCCAAATAAACTACATGTAAATTTGCAAATAATGTCTTTCAGTTAAAGTGAAAAAAAAAACGATTCCACAGAGACTGTGTCTACATTCTCCAGAATATAAAGATAACTCCATCGTGCCTATTTTGATTTAATGAGACTTTATCATGCAAAAATGAAAACTTAATATATGTTATCATGTATACGTTTTCGGTTTGCGAAAACAATTAGCGTTTTTGATGTATGATGTTGTAATTTAAGAAGGTTTCTTGTTTGTCAATTTTAGTCCCCGTTAGGAAAAGGCGCTGAATTTAGTTTCAACTCTTAACTTCCGAAATACGTCTTTTGGGAAATGGTTTTCCTCTCTCTATCTCTCTCTTTCTTTCTCTCTCTCTCTCTCTCTCTCTCTCTCTCTCTCTCTCTCTCTCTCTCTCTCTCTCTCTCTCTCTCTCTCTCTCTCTCTGTTTCTTTCTTTGATCGTTCCAGCTTCTTAGAATTGTTACAGAACACGTTGCCAGGTCAAAGTTGGTGTTGAGTCAACAAAAACCTATGTTGGTTATTTCGAATAAAAATATATGACATAGTCCTATTAGCATTGCAACATATACCAAACCCTGAAAAGGCACAGGACGTAGGTATTCACAAGCAACCCAAATGTAAAAGTAATAACAAATCTGTGACGAGTCATTTAACAAAAAGTGCTAGCCCATCAGTTACCGCCATTGAACAGTCGGTCGGAAAAATTGGCCTACTGGGGTACTTGAATCGGTTTTATAGAGCTCTAACCTTGCATGTCCTTAGGTTATTTTTAAAATGCAAGCTGAAAAGAAAGCAGATTATTTTGAATTGAAAAACTGTCCAAGCGCTGACTTTTTCTTTAATAAGTTATGTCTCAGGTTGTGACTTCAATGAAAAACTAAATCCACATAGTATTTACTTCTATTAGCAACAATACAGAATTGTTGGTTATACATTATTTCTTTAAATCGAGGGAAAATGACCAGAAAATTGTAAACTGTTGAAGCATCCTGCTATGTGAAGATGAATTTCAGAATCAAATGTAAAAGGTTTATCCAATGTTACATAAACAGCTCAGGGAATAAAAACTTATAGACAATGGAAATATTTCTTTGGTTTAAATTCAACATATATTTAAATAAAATATCAAAACGTATAACTTTACTAAAATAGTTTTAAGACAAACGATAACACTCTTCTCAAACTTTTGTATTTCTTTTTATATGCATAATTTCTAAGTTCGAAGTATTTTATGACTTCTAGAAAACTATTACTAATTGTCTTAAATATTTGTGAATGTAAACACCTTCAAGTAGAAGTTTCTTCGAATTTAAAAACATCCTATAAATAACGTAATTTAGAGACTGTTTGAACTCTGATATACATTAAATCACAAAATCATTAAGACAAATGGAAAGAAAAGGATTAACAAAACAAAAGGTATGTTTAGTATTTTCAATTATCATCACCATTGGTATCAACACCGCATTGTTTAACAGTGTTAATACTATCTTTGCAGTAACAGAAGCGTACTTCAGAGTGAAGAATCGCATTCAAAGCAATGGTAAATCTTGAAGATTTATTAAATTGGTTCTGCGGATTTTGATTAATGAGTGTTTGCTTGTGATACCGCTTGAAATCGTGATAAACGTGAGGAAAAGCAGATCATTTATATCAAGTATAAGGACTTAAATTATCGCGCTATTATCCGCATTGATAATATAATTTTATAGAAGATACAGATTTGCTTTATTTTCCTTAAACTTTAAAATATGTCCCAAATTATCATCTCGGCGTATACCAAAAACATAAGAAAGACCAAACATTCTTTGCACTGGCTTGTCATGATTACAGACAGCCCAACACAATCAAGAATATGTATGACAAAGTCTCATGAGAATTACAACATATACAACAATTAAAAAAAAACTGGACTAAAGTTTTCACACGCAAGTCAAGTATTAAAAAAATGATAACAAATCTGTAACTCATTTAACAAAAAAGAGCAAACCCGAAAGTCACCGCCTTGGAAGGTAAAATGGATCGACTGAGGTGCTTAAACCGGTTTTACAGAGCTCTAACCTCACACTTTCTGATAGGTTTCTCAAATGCAAGCATTGAACAGAACACCGATACATTTTAATATCAGTTCAAGCGCTGAAATCAAGTTCTACACTCAGGACCCATTGTAATGAAGTCTATTAGAGACGTATCTTTGTTGTTATTTAATTCAGGATTGCAACGTGTATTTTCCTTTGACCTACATTCGACATTTGTTCTCTTACACTTCTTCTCTGGTTATTTTCTCTTATTCCAAATATTTATTTATCCTTTACAATTAAATTTGTTTGTATTTCTAAAACAATTCAGACATATTACTTGCATGACTGTTTTCTTTGTAATGACAACATTACTGTAAGTACATATCACCAGTTCGACTGTTTTGTTTTAAAAACAGTTTTTTTAGGCTGCTTATACTTGAGAAACCCATCAGGAAGTGTGAGGTTATAACTCTCTGAAACTGGTTTCGGCACCTTAGTCTGCCCTTTGCCGACTGACCGTTCCAATGCGTTAACTGTTGTGTTTTACTCTATTTTATTAAATGTCTCGTCCGAGTTTTGTTGCAACTTGTACATTAGACTGGAATGTGAATATGTTTGAACTGTATCTTTACAAATTTGATTATATCTTCATATCATCATAGGATCTTGTCGTTTTTTGTATACATCAGATATTGACTTCATCTGTACAGCACACCTATGCAGAACAAAGTGCATATGAATATCAAGGCTTGTCTCTAACAAACCCCGATATATTATTGTAGCTAAATGAGAATATGATGTGTCTAAAGCAAACAGGACAAGTAGAAATGCCGGAAGTGTCATGAAGCAAGAGATCCCTATGTTTGGTGTTAGCAGAATAGTTCACCAAATACACGAGTTCTCCAACATGCCGACAGCATATTCATTTTTGTTACATCCCACCGACACAATTGTGATCATATTGACAACGTCCAGCTAACAATTGTTTGAGGAAGAAGCTAAACTAATACCTAAACTGAACCACCGGCACACTGCAAGTTAGCTGGAAAACCTTTCTACATAAAAGTTCTCACCCCGACAGGAACTCTAACCAACGCGATAAGGGTAAGGGCCCAAGTAGTTACAAGTCGGGCACGGTCGATTCCCTTCCACGATACCCACCTCCCGCCTACTCCCCTACTCCCTACGCTTATATCAGTATATGGGCATTATCTCATTGTGAATCAGAAAACATTAGGTAAAATTACAGCCAGATACTGATAAAGTAAAATAATAAGCGTAATATTGTACAAATGGTAACAGACGCTGGATCACGTGATTTCTTTATCTAATTTCATATTAAATGCATCTATTGTATGTCGTTAAAGATAAACAGTGGACATGATTTGACGCGAAATATTCAATTTAGATTGTATGAAAAAAGCATTGAAAGCATCCTTCAGTGAGTACGTCTTCTGCCCTTGTCTTATCAAGATTGTTCAAGCAAAATAATATATTGCATATTATAATATTCTACATAAAATAACGTCGATTATGGTAAACTGCTGTCTTAGCACTTAGAAGACCAATATTTGGAAGTTATGTTTATAAAACAACCACATATTTGTAAAAAAACAACCTGACCGTACATTTAAATTAAATTGCACCATTCAAAATAGATTCCAATAAGTGTCTAGTTGAATTAATACAAAAGGAGAGATGGTGGCTTGTGGGAATGATTGAATCTTATTCATTAAAGACCGAATATTGAAAAGGAAAACATGACACTTTAACATGGCCAGAAGGGTTGTTTTAAGCGTTCCCAAGTAAGTGACAGCTCTCCAATCACACTTTTTCTCGTGGTGTATCAAGGTCGCATTCAGATTTAGGCCTTCGACAACCAGTGGAACGTTTGAAGAGACTTGAAGGGTGCTTGGTTGTTCTCTGGAATTACTGTGTGGATATAAGTTCTGCCGTCAGTCACGCTTGTCACTTTGACATTTTTACTTTCTATCAGAAATTTCTAAACCCTAATTAAGATAGGATGTAGTTCCTAACTGTATTCTGGAAGTGTATGTTATTGCTAAGATCTTCATATTGTATACGACGAAAAAAGTGCCAATAAAGCATATTTTACTATAAACTACGAAGTCATTTCCGATGCCGTTGTTTTAACATTATACTCTAAGAATGCCATTTCTCAGCCAAGATATGATTTCCATTTAGCATAACACTTTTGTCTAGTTAAAATAAAATGAACAATCTATTTGCTGGTGTGGATATAGTCCTACAAATAGACAAACATGATTAAAACTTTGGTTTGGTTATTTAATCTCTTGTATGCAATTCAACCTACACAGATACACATGCACAAACACACATTCATTAGCGCAAACACACACACACACACATGCGCGCACACACATTCATCCACACACGTGCGCGCATTCTGGTGTATACTGAATTTCTTCTATTCAGCCTTGTTTTAACGTAAGTGTTTTCAGACGAAGCCTTTCAATCCATAAATATGTCATTGTATGGTCTCAATAAATAATATCCAGTCTGTTCGAGTAATGAAATAACGTCGTATATAAAAACACATTTCTAGAAAAGAAAAACAACAAAACATGAAAACATATAATGTATAATCGGCACGAAACGAAATAGAATGAAATGCAAAATCAAAATCTATGGACACTTTTGGCACACGCTCCAATGATAAAAAAAAAAACATTATTACTTAAACCAATTTTAGAAAGAAAGAAACTAGTTAAAGGATTCAATTTAAAAAAAAACAGACATATATTAAATATCTATGTTCTAAACTCTGTGCAGCCGCGTCTATAGACTGGGATATTTACTGGCTTTCCTAAAAGTCTGAAGCTTTGTCACATGGGAATCGCAGAGACGTGTATAGATAATGGAAACATGTTTGTAATCATAAACATTAATATTAATGCATATGTGCACTGTCGATACTACAAACTACTTATGCTCTGTTTGTTTAAAGAACAGATGACATCACGTCGTATGTTTGTCAAGGCCATACTAGTTAGATTTTGTTGATTTCAGAAAAACGTTGATTCATGCAATTCTTTGAATTTAGATTTCAAAGGAACCCTTAATTGTTTATGTGATATAGAAATACATGTAAAACGTCCAATAAAATGTGTCAAAAAATTATTTAAATCAATATAGATGCAAACATGCACTGTGTGTGGTACTATTTACTTAGGCTCTGTTTGTTTAAATAATATATGGCGTTGTGTCGTATCTAGTAGGTGATCAAGGCCAGACTTTTATTTCTTTTTAATCTATATTTAGTTATTTTAGTTGTTTTAATATATAAACAGCACAATTAATGAATATTAATTACTCTGCTTTTTTATAATAAGAATATATGACAAAGTCCTATGAGCATTGCAACATATACCAATCACCGAAAAGGCACAGGACAAAGGTATTTCACATGCAAGCCGAGCTAAAAGTAAGAACAAATTTGTGATGAGTCATTTAACGAAAAGAAAAACTGGCATATCATAACAACGTTCATCCAAAGTTTCAACAAATGTTAACCTCTTCTAACTTCTCCTGAATCTGTGCTACAATTAGGCATTCGTCCCCTGACTGTTGTGTCACTTTTCTTTCATCGTGTATATAATTTATACTGTATGAGCATTGTTTATAGTCATATGCCACCTGCAGTGATTACTATGAAAACAAGTTGAGCTGGATTTAGTTGTGCAACAAATCCGGTCTCTTGAAATATGTAATACATATATTTTGTATTAAAGACTAGACAGTGTAACGTCATACGATACTTAGAATTTAGAAGACAAACGATTTATTATTATACCCAAAAGAGTCATTTATTGTTCATTTGATATAAAAAGCATGTTCAAACGCAACATGACGTGTAAGAATATTTTGATTTATTTAAATGTAACATAAATGGTGCATAGCAGTTATTTAATAACATCACATAAAACAACTTAATGCCTTTTTCGAAGAACTTCTTTTAAATTATCCTGGAATGACTTGATATAGGATTTCTTGACGTTTCTTGCCGAGCCTTTGTGCTGTCTACGTAAATCAAATAAAACATTCGCTTGAATACGTCTGTGATACATGAGCAAAATGTTGCACATGAATTCTCGTCGAAAAGGAGGCCCACATGTAATCATTATTTATTTCTTCCCTAAATCAAAATTAAGCGTCACTATGATAACTATTGAAACAGCATGCAAATAATTTATTGTTGATTTTTTTCGGATTCCTTTTATTTGATAGATTAATATTAAACCTTATTATGCCTCTGACACCTTTTCAAACACGTTTTGATGATATGTTCACCGCTTCATAACGAACGAGTGGCCGTTTCCTTTCAGAGTTTATTGGCATGATCTCGAGAGGCCAGCTTTTGTAAACGGATTATTTCAGTCATCTTTCTCCAAATGTCTTTGAATGCCATAGACTGCAATGTTTAAGTCCTATTCGACCATCATTGTCTATGGGCTTAGGGGAAAGTTATATTTGACAGAATATGAAAATTAAAAAAAAAACACTCACAACACACACGAACATAACGTTGTTTATAGTAACTGAAATATGTATGAAACATTAATTAATATAGACATAAAACATATAACTTAAATGGCGTTGTGTTATTTGTTATCAACATAGCTTTTAAAAATGAAGAGATTGACAGCTTTAGGTTACTGCTGACAAGTTTCTTACCATAATTTCTTTTTTTTTCTTTTTTCCTTTTTCTTTTTTTCTTTCTTTCTTTCTTTCTTTCTTTCTTTCTTTCTTTCTTTCTTTCTTTCTACATAGCAGCGACTAATTATGACCTTGCCATCAATTTTAATTCAAAACGAATTAAAACAATTTTAGTTCAAATCCCGTTTAATAAACTTGGATATCTGAATGATTTATGGTCCATCCTATATGACCTTTTTTGTTTGTCTCTGTGATTTCCGTTCCCGACTATTGCAAATGCACAATGAAATAAAACACGCTATAACATTTAAAATGGTACTGTCTCTTACTTTCATGAAAACATATTTTTAGAAATATGAACAAATAAAAAGTATCAGTCAGTTAATATAGAAGCAAACATTTAATCAGAGACATGCATTGCGTATTGGAAACCGAATGTAATTAAAATCTGTATAATACGGTATATATGGTAAATCAGTTTAGAAGGAATATTTCCGAAACGAATATATGATTGGATATTAGTTTGTAAACTATCTAGAATATAATTGATGGATTGGCCATGTTTGCAGTGATTTTCAATGCATAATGCTTATAATTGATTCCATACGCCTTTTAAGAGATTTTATATCTGATCTTTCGTATGATATAGGATACGCATTACTGCATGTGTATGAAGCCATAGCTCAAAGCTAAAAACAACAACATACTTTATATTACTAATGTTTATTAACAGAACAAACAACAGGATAATTTATTTCTCTTTGTAAAGTACCCAAAATGTTTCTCTTCAATGTCAATTTTATAACAAAATATTATGTGTCTATGCTGCCAAGCTAAAGCGGTCTTTTTATTATTTAGATGATATGAAGACATTTTTGGCACAGAAATATTTCCTGGACTTTGTCAGATAAATAATAGAAGTTCGAGATAGAACCTTTATGTTAGCTTTGCAAAAGTAGGAACGACAACAATTTAATAATTGGTTGAATAATATAATATACACAATATGATGGTATTTACAAAGATAACAGCAAGTGCAGCCATTTAAGTTGTAAATCTATACCGCGTTGGTAAAATGGAAAGTTCCAAAACGGATGCTAACAACTAAAGTATGACAAAATTCTCTGAGTATTGCAAAATGGCACACACCAAAGGTATTCGACAGCCCAACAAAAATGAACAAAATATGCGAAAATATTATATCTAAATAGAGCTGACCCAACAGTTACCGCCTTAGAAGTGCCAGTCGGCAAAAGTGAATACTTGGATGGTTATAAACGTATACATTGTACATAGCTCTAACCCCGCACTACCTGAAGGGCTTCTTAAATGCAGACAGTAGAAAGAAAACATATTTATTTGAAACAGAAACTGTGATGGAGATGACGTCCGCTTTAAACTAATTTATCCAGTAATAAAAAAGAAAGTCGTGATGTAATTACAAATGATGTGAATCACTTATAGCATTAAAAGAGACGACGTGTAAATGGTAGTTATCCTGTTTACGTGTAAATGGAATAAAGCACTAAATACAAAGAAAAGGTAACCCAGCAATCCTGATCAGACAAATTAAATGACAACAAAATGCCGGATAAAACGGAAAAAAGATAAACGTCTACCCGACAATAGACATTTTTAAATTTTCACTGTTTTAGTTGTCATAACAGATGAATATTTTATCTAAATAACTTCAAATATGCTCACTAAAAGAATTTACAAATCATGAACACACTTTGATATCTGTACAAATAACACTAAATTGTAGCCGCGATAACATAACATTAATTTTTGTACTTCATCCAAATTAAATTTGTTGATATCTCGAGATCTTAGATTACGTGAAGATGATTAATGCTTTCATCGAAGCTGGTAAGTTTAATGACGCAAAAGAAGAAAAATCAAATAACACGAACGCGAGAGAGGCAACTTCTAGAAGTAATTGACAGCTCTTCAATCAGACTTTCTCAAGGACGCAATAACATCCAGTCATCGCAAATAAGGACGCCGCCATGAGCTAAGGATACACGACAAAATCCTATGTGCATTGCAACATATACCAAACATTTGAAAAGGCACAGGACAAAGGTATTCACTTGCAGGCCAAATATAAAAGAACAAATCTGTGATTAGTCATTTAACAAATACAGTAAACCCGACAATTTCCGTCTTTGAACGGTCAATCGGCAATATGGACCAACTTTGGTGCTAAACCCGATTGTACAAAGCTCTAACCTCGCGTTCGAAGCGAGTCGAAGAAGAGCTGTTGTTATTAACTTATGTGCTCAAATTAATGAGCGATGTCTTATAGGCAATTAAATTTGACCTGTCACAGTATGCGTTAATTTTTTACCCAAGTCACGTCCGAAACACTTGCCAAGCCTCAATTCATGACAAAGTTACATTTAGAATGTTACAAACAATATCTAAGGTGTTACCAATAAATCCATATCAAACGTTTTTCATATAGATGTAAGAATCGGATCACAATTAGGACCGAATGTATGGAAAGTGCATGCACCACTGAAAACAATTTTTGCTCAATATTATTTTTACGTTCTACCGTTTAAGTTTTGTGGCTGTGATAGAGCATAGTTTGAAGAAGAAGATATAATACATCTTAAGAATGGTAATTCACTCGACGCATACATTATTTATTCCAACAAACCAATCTCAGCCCCGCCCTACCAAAAGGGAGGCCAATACCTTAACACCTTTCCTAGTTCATTACTTTGTTCCTAAACTAATATTTAACTATGTTTGTTTAAATGATTTTCATGTTTTAATGTATACTTTAAGTTATCAT
Source organism: Sinonovacula constricta (assembly GCA_007844125.1). Classification (NCBI taxonomy): domain Eukaryota; kingdom Metazoa; phylum Mollusca; class Bivalvia; order Cardiida; family Solecurtidae; genus Sinonovacula; species Sinonovacula constricta. Next base: position 51,510,016 of record CM017566.1, read on the forward strand.
TTAAATTTGAAATATCACTATGGTATTTAGCAATACAGACATTTTATTTTGGATAAATCTAAAAGAAACAAAGCTGTATTCAGTAGCACTTATGGATTGATTGCGTAGTCTGTATCAGCAGATACATCTCACTTGCAGCATTAGATACAATAAAAGCTGACAGGCACCTCAGGATATGTGAATTTACAAATTATTTCTTGGATAATAAAGGAAACGTCTGAGCATTCAACATATCACCCGTTAAAACGTTTTTCCTTCTCGACACTGTTATTCACATCCGATAAAAGGGTCTGTGGCATTGACGATAACTACACCGGTTTAGTGTACAATGGTATGTGCTTATTCAGTAAGAAATATGACAAGGTCCTGTGAGCATTGCAACATATATACAAACTCAGAAAAGGCACAGAACAAAGGTTTCCACATGCAAGACAAATGTAAAAGCAATAACAAATATGTGATGAGTCATTAAACAAAATGCGCAAACCCAACAGTTACCACCTTGATGCGGTCAGTTAGCAATATGGACCTACTGGGGTGCTTAAACCGGGTTTACAACGCTAACCTCGCACTTCCTGAGAGGTCTCCTGTCTGAATTAGGAAATCGTTGAAAGTTTTATAACTAAGCAATTCAAAAGTACATTAAAATGGTACACATTTAAATAGCAAAGTATTTTATATTTTAATGGGAGGTAGAAAATCGCGAGGAGTGGATGAATTTTCACTATAATTCATTACACATCTATGCAGTGCAATTTTTATCGTCTTATTATGCCTTGGCAAACATGGAACTTTAGAAGAAAAACAAGTATTTTAGAACCGGTTCTTGATCAGCCGAGGGACATAATCGTGTTACAAAATATATTCATACACCATTTAGCAATATCTTGGTCTAAATGTTTTGACTGTTACTGGAGTGTACGCTATTTCGGATATGGTAGTTCTTACAGTCCGTCAGTTGGGATACAATGCTTCTTGCCATTTTTTTACAGAATTGACTCTGACGAGATTAAAACCATTTCAATCGTTATTTCAAGACCCTACATTAGCTATAGATTGTTTCCATGTGACAGACACTGATACGACGGTTTAAGGCAATCATCTTTGAAGGCAGAAACTAATGAAGGTCAAAATCTGGAAATAGTTGCTGTATTAAAATCACCGCTGTGTTTTATTTTTCAGTTTATTTTTCCTGAAATTTATATAAAATTTAACAGCTTTTATGAAGTATTTTAAATATCAAAACTCTATTTTGATAGTTTTAAAGGTAGAAAGGTAAAGGAAAAAAATACAACCATAAAGGTACACTGTTCATTTTGCTTAAGGATGAGCCTATAATTTTATTTATTTCTATGAATTACTTCCTTGTGCATTAACCAATGTTTTTTAATTTTTGAACTACAAATGAAGATATTACAAGAAATTAAAATTTACGATTCTAAAAAATGCATATGAAATTCCCTTGAAGTTGCCATCAATTATGTCTACCAAGATAAGGGATCTTCCCTAATGTGGGAACTATCTGTTGAGACTATTGGGAATTTTAATATAAGCATTACCTTATGTAAAGATATGAGTGGATTTGTCAGAAGGTAGAGTCATTTTAAATAAATATGTTGGCTCGCAATTGATATCTGGCGTGCATTCCGTATAGAGAGTATGCTGCTTACAATAGTTAACGAAATAACTCATTTGTCTTCACTGGTCATTAGATTACATTATAAATAACACTAAAATAATAAAAATTAGCTTCATAGCAGAAAGCACACCAAGATGTTGCAAAGAATACTAAGATCATATGATTTGGTTGTTTATTGGATTTATCGTCCCACCAACAGTATTACAGTTGTCTGGAAACGGTGTCCACTTGAAGCACATAAAGCGTTGCCTTCACTGTGTATAGCATGCCGTGAACACCTGGCATGATACCACACCAAGTCACATTATCCTGACACCGGGCCAACCAGTCATGGAACTTCTATTATATTTGCTTGAACGTAACGTAATAAAAAAAATTGGTTATCCGCTCGCATACTGTACAACCCAGTAGGCGAGTAATATCATGAAAACAGCCTGGTCAAAATGAGGTTCAATGAATTTATAAATAGATCAATATATTTGTTTAATACATACAATAATAAGGTGGCGGCCGGGGCTGGTAGAAATGAAAATAACGAGTGGAACAATATTCATTCACACCTGTGGCTAGTTAGTTGATCATGTGTCGGGGGATGGGGGAGGGAGGGTCTTATCTTGATGACATGCTGGCTGTTTCCTTGACAACGATATCCTCTCCTACTAGCAGCCCTAGCTGGAGACACTCACACCTACCACCCCCACAGCAACTAACACAAGCATAATAAATACCACTGGTCTCTGCCTACAGAGCATAACAGCTTTTATGAAGTATATATATATATTGCATATATATTGGCCGGATTTTTTTTTATAAAAGATGAATTGGAACCCTCGATTCGTATTGCTTCAACAGTTTTCAAAAGATGTTTTTGCTCCCCCCCCACCCACCCACACACACACACCTTCAAAAAGGTAAAGATAAAGTGATAAAAAAGCACCGACATGTTACAAAGACATATTTCCCCTGGTTGTGTTTACAATATAAAAGAAACTTCCGATAAAATAAGGGTGCAAAATCGACAAATAAACTGTCCACAAATTGGAACACTCGGATCTTATTACTAAAGCCGTTTTCATTAATTCTTTAAAAATCATAGTTTTAAGTCAACCATGTCAGCTCAAGTTTGTTTTGAAGGATCTATAAACTTGTTCAGAACTTTCGAACGTTTGGATAAAAAATGATGTGAACATTCGAATGCTGCGATGAATAGATTTTGCCATCGCTACTTTTATTGATAGTTGTTGATTCAATATTTATTTGTTTTCTAAAATGGGCTGAGCTCCAGACTTAAATGTCCCTCTGCTTATATAGCTGCTGGATGCTAGGCATTGTTTATTAACCAATGGCCGTTCAGATATATATTAGCCTAAGCCAATCAGAATTGGTCTTACATTCTAAAATCTGACAATGTCTTTCAGAAGAGCCGCCATGTTGTTTAGACAATCCGAACAACAACCAGCTTGAATGCAAAGTATACAATTATGAAGTGTTAATCTTGTACATCATTATAAACATGGAGTCTTGTGTGAACAAGGATTTTACAGATGTATCTAGAAAAAGGCAAACAACGCAGTTATTAAGAAAGACAGCAATCATGCAGACATGCATTGGTGTGTTTTAGATAGTTTCTAAGTACTTCTTGTGTCTACAAAAAGATGCTTATTGTATTTAAGTTATTATAAATATAATAGAAAAATAATATAATATAATAATTTATTTTAAGAACATTAGAAAATTTAAAAAAAAACAAGTGATTTAATTAAAAGACCCTTTGAAAACAATAATTGCAAAACTTACTATTATGATAAGCTGATTTTGTTAACATGCTTTATGTGGAAACTTGTTGCTTTTGGCAGATTTTTACCAAGAAAAAAGAAACGTTGCTGCTGTTTTTCAAAGGCCGGCATACATTTAGTCATGTTAAATAATAATGCATCAAAACACGTGTTTTATATCTTTAACGATAACATCGGAATTTAATATTTATTTATTATTGACAGCGAAATGAAAAAAAAAAATTGAATAATCGCATTGACACTAAAAGTCCATTCGAAATTCGTATTTTTGTACTTGCCAGTAAATAAGCACAAAATGAAACTTATTCTCCAGAGATGTAGTATATTTTGTAACAAATGGAATTTGAATTGAAAAAAAACACACTATATATACGTCGCTAAATCAACAGACGAGTGGAGCTTCAATCAACACCAGAGGAATATGTTTACAATTTTTGTCATCTCCAGCTTAATATGTTATAGCACAAAGCAAACTAATGGAAACACATCTGAAATTTGACTATCGCGTTTCAAGATATAATAAATCATAGCTTGCATATATTGGTAAATGGTTTCCATGGAGTTTCGATAAATAACGCTGATGATCAATGCGTTCAGCAAATCAGCAGGAAACTCATCCGGTGGACGAAATATTGCACAATCAATCAAACGTTTTGCAGATTTTATGTAACATCGCGGTTCCAATTACTGTTAGGCATAATCAATTTAGATTTGAAGGCATAAATGCAGAGATGTTTAACAGAACTTCGGCATAATGAACCCATATTTCAGGGGATAAATGTGGTGACATTTTAGTACTAGGACATACGTTATATAATTTTGAATTGTTGATTATTAAAAAACGTGTACAACAAATATTATATTGAATGCTAGTTTTTTAGTCATATTATACCCGTATGCAAAGTCTCCATGTACATGTGGTAATTATGAAGCTTGTTTTCTTCTTTTTGCAGTTGCAAACTTTTTATAAGGTTAGAAAAAAAGTTGGTTGGATCTTTAATATGGTTTATATATTTTGCCAATACATTTAAGGAAAAGTCGGCGTTACGTGTGTTCTAAAGACATGAACGCAACGGAGGTTCACTTTTCACGGCTATTACATTAAAAGCGTGCAATCGAGACACAATACATTAAAGTGAGAACTCGAGACTTTTATCTACAGTACATATTGTACATAAGTTTTTTTTATTACTAGCTGTTTTGTCTGTATATTAGTTTAAGGTATCTGTTTTATCTCCCGATGCAGGTGCTCACTGTTAGTTGTCTCACTTTGACGAGATATTTTTATTTACACTGTTTATTTGATAGCCAACCGAAAAGGTTCATGCAATACAATTACAAAATGTTTTTATTATTAATTGTCTCTTTCATATCAAGAAAAATGGAATTCGAGTGCAAACTAACTACTTGATAAAAAATAAGAATGATAAACATTTCTTTTTACATTGTTTGTTTGATAGATACACCTTCGGGAAGTGCGAGGTTGTAGCGCTCCATAAACCAGGTTAAAACACCCTGTTTGAGCATGTTCAAATATTGGTATATGCAGTGCGCACAGGACTTTGTCATATATTGTTATCCATGATCACAAGAGTGAATTTTGTGCAGTGTAGTGGTCGTCAAAACATCTCCCCGTGCATGTAATTTATGTTGTCATTTATTTAATCTTATAAGGATTCTTACGTGTATTTTCCTTGGTGGACATTGAACTTAGGCTCATCAGTTACATCTTTACATTTCAGATCACGATGCTACAACCATTTACTCTTCTCTGGTCATTTGTTTCTTGTTTCAAACAGTTAAGTTCATTTAAAATTAAAAATGTTAGTGTAGTTCTTCTAATCGAAATAAAACTTCTCTCTTCTAAATACTATATAGACATTATTTTTCAACGTATCCTGAGCTAATTCAAATGTTGATATATGCTGCAGTAGTCATAGGACTTCATGGATCGTCCTTATATTTTTCCAGCTCACCATTTGTTTGTTTAATTAAACCAATTATATTAAAAATATAAATACGGATTCTGTATAATAAAACAGATAAAACGGTATTTCAGTCGATATGTACGTTTATAGACTTATCTGTTTAATTTTAAAAATATATATGAACATCGGCCTCGCCTTGGCCCTATATGTTCCTCACTTGGATTGAAATTGGTAGAGCGTCTGTTCAAGGAACGGGAGGGATCTGCTTGAAATGGACACCGTCTTCAAATAACTGAAATACTGTTGGTGGGACGATAAACCCAACAAGCAAACAATGCTGGGTTGGATAGTCCATAAATGTTCAAATCGCCGGCAATGTCATGAATTAAAATGTGGAGCGCTCGAACCTCGCACTTCCTGAAGGTTTTTTCTCTCAAACAAACAGTGTTAATAAAAATATCCCATCAAAGTGAGAAAACTTACGGTAAGCATCTGCATCATCAGGAGTTAAAACTATTAAAATGAACTAATTTAAAGACACAATAACTAGTGTTATATTATAGATCCTGACAGCATACTACTACATACATTACGACACACCAAAATTTGATACCAAAGTCGGTCTTTTTGCCGACTTTTTGCATCAAGGTGGTTAATGTTTGTTTTTGTTTTTATATGTGTGTGTGTAATGAGTGTCTTGATCATTTTATATCAACGTGTAGGTGTCTTTATGTAGCGACAGTTCAAGTTTTAGGATTTGTGGTAACTCCCATAGCACCTTTTCATATTTTCCTACTAAATAAAACACTCCTGAGAAATGCTGACGTTTACAACAAGTAGGACGAGCATACAAAACGACTCAATTACAGAATAATCCTCACAAGAGTAAAAGTTGTGTGTATTAAATAGCAAACAACAAAAGACACATTGAATTACAGATAAATGAAATTATAAATTACTTAAATTACAGATGCGAAAACAAAAATTTAAAATCATTACGCCCACAAACAGCAAGATGTGTACAATAAAATGATTGTCTGTCCAACATCTCACAGTTAAAACCACACTGATTATATTTGGATCATTAATCAAAGAAATACAATAAATTTAGTTAATTTACAATCAAACATATATGCAATAAAATTTCAATTGTTTGATTAAAATTGAATTTTAATAATAACAGGTTTAAGTCTTTTTATACAGGAAGAGTTTGTAATTACGGCGCTTTCTTAACTACATTACTTACATTTCAAAGCTTTTTGATGGGGGAAGAAATCCCATAAAGTAAACTGCTGCTAACATAATTCATTAAGGTTTTATACTTGTCAATTAAGATCACGTTTACACCCATAAAGTTGATGCGCTTAGAGCAATATTTCCGACTTATGAAGTGGGTTTAAGTGTTCGACAAGTGACAGAAAACAGTTACCTAATGGTTTTCATAGTTCTTTAGGATACATCATACTGACAAGTTTCTTTGCCATCACGACCACCCTTTACCAGTGCAGAAACACTGTTGTTGTTTTTTATAAACAAGTTTTTGTCAGTTCTACACTTATATCCCACGTAGTCAAACAAACCAAAACAAAAATGTTTGCATAATAGACCATCTGGCATCTAACATAACTTTAGGCTTTCTTCATTGCAGAAAGTTAGTAGTTTGAAGGGACAATATTATCCATATTTATTACAAGAAATCAAGAGATTATTAACTTAAGCAGTGGATTTAGATAAATGTTATCGTTAATAGGTAAATAAGAAAAGGTCCTATCAAAATTTTCACAGATATTTAAATTTTATCTATCAATAAACAAAGGCAAACAAGGTAAATGTAAATTACCAAAAACACAGAGACGAGACATAACACACATAAAGTTTTGGTGAAATATCATGATGTTATGAGTTCTTGGAAGTTTTCGGAGGCGAAACTTTTGTTTTAGTCTCGTAACCAAATCCTACTTAAAATGCTCGTATATGCAAATGTACTTTACTATTCAACAAACTGATGTGATGATGATGATGATTATGATGATGGTGATGATGATGATGATGGTGATGATAATGATGATGATGATGATGATGATGATGATGATGATGATGATGATGATAATGATGATGATGATAATGGTGATAATGATGATGATGATGATGATGATGATGACGTAATGATGTGATGACGATGATGTGAGGATGACAAACTTAACAGAATGAGCACGTTGTGTCAGCATGGAACAAATGAAAATACACTGCAATTGCACATGCCGATACTGTTTTGTTTTGTTTTTTGCATTCTTTAAAAATAAGCAAAAGTTCTTTAAAGACATATCTAAATTGGAATCCGCACCCTTAAGCTGGTAACTCATTGTTTTCAATGAAAGCAACTGAAGTAAATACTGTAAATATACATCTAGAAATCGTTTGCCCCGATTTACCAAAAAGAACTTCAAGATTGCGAGGTTGGAGCGCTCCACAAACCAAGTTTAAGCACCCCTGTCGGTCCTTTTGCGACTGACCGTTCCAAGGCGGTAACTGCTGTTTTTTCTTTTTGTGTGTCTCATCTTTGTGTTGTTGTTTTATTTTGTCAGTTTTTACATTTACCCTGTTCGCCTTGGTCTAGAGATAGTATAGATTTTTATATCTGTGGTAATTCTTTAAGGAACTTTTCTTATTTACCTATTGAAGATATTGTTGTCGAAATTTGTAGAAGGTATATATTTTATTTCAAGTTGTCAGTAATGTAAAATACCTCAGTAAATATTCAATATCTCCAATTATTATTCTGTATTTGTCCAGTTATGACCCGATTAACTGTTTCAACGCCCGTAAAATCAAGTGTTGTGAGGAGCATGGTACATTAAAGCACCTGTTCAATATATTTTTATAATTTATTTATTAATATTTAATAACAAGCAATACACTTTTTAGAAAGATTTGCATTGACTTGCCAAAAAATAAAAACTGACAGAATATATGGACCGCCTTGGCAACTTCTCATTGATTTTTCACCTGTTTTGTCGGGAACAACACATGTATGGTGTTGGCCTGAATACTTACAGTAGATAGAATTTACAAAATTAAACTTTAAAACTCTAAACATCTTCAGACCTGTTTCATGTAGAATGTATGTTTGTGTATTGTATAACATTAATCATTAACTACCGCTTTAAAACATTTGATTTTGTAGCTATTTAATATAGTACAAACATGATCGTTTATTGATGGTTTCGGAAACAAGCTGAAGGGACGCGTAAAACAGCAATACTATAGCTTCATCTCTCGGGCAATAAGTGATTGATCTGTGTGGTCTCTGAAAGACAGAATACTAATACGATTGTTGTTAATCTGGGCTTTGCGATAACGTCTTTTAAATACAACGCCTTAGAGATATATTTGCAATGTGCGTCTAGTCGACGTTGCAATATGGACACGATGCTTTGAATCTTACTGTTTTAAAGAAACGTTGCATGTCTACTGAAACATACCGTAAGGTTTTACATAAGTAATGTTTCTACAATCATAAATTGTTAAACATTTACATAATTATAAACAGTTGAAACCAGATATGGGAGCAACCTTCTGAAGAAATAATACCATAATTTGTGCCATAATGTGTTCTGTTAGAAAAGTGATCTCATTTATCTTCGTTTTGTTGCAAGGCTTGTATTCGGGACCACGTGCGCAAGGCATGCTACTTTTTAATACTCAATCGGCAAAAATAAAAAAATAAAAAATAATCTTCCATAGGAAGTAAAATTTATTTACACAATGTGATGCTTTTTATAATACTTTGCGTTACCATCCTGCGAACAATAAAAAAGACAGAAACACGTCGAGAAAGTCCATTTTTTGTTTAAATAATTATATATGTTGTCATACTTTTTCTCTCAAATTTCCGGCAAATTGCATTTAGCAAGAGTTTAACATAAACGGGATGGGATTTGCCGGCATTTTGCCGATACTGTGCAGCGACATTTCTATTATTATAGCACAGGGACACTTATAAGGTGCCCAGGGACTGAACCAGGCCGGTCCATTATACTGACACCAACGAGTCAGGCGTAATGCTGTCCCCTTAGCCCCGAACTTTAGGAGGGAAGCCACTACTACCAACTTTAAAGTCTTTGGTTTGACCCGACCGGGGTGTGAACCCACGACCTCCCGATCCAAAAGCTAAACATAAACGAAAATGTAAAGTGAGCAATTGTTTATGTTTAACGCTTGAAAAACGCAATTTGCTGAAGATTTTATTGTTGAGCGTCTTTAGAAAAAGTATAATAAATATAGTTCCCTCTGAAACAATTCACAACAATACGTTGTGTCAGGTTGACCATTGCTCACATTAAATTGGCACATTAATAGATAAATAAGAAAAGGTCCTATCAAAATTGTCACGGATATTTAAATTTTATCTACCTGCAGACAAAGGCAAACCAGGTGAATGTATATGTGACAAAAACACAGAGACGGGACATAACACACAAAAAGAAAAACCATCAGTTACCGCAATTTAAATTTTATTTATCTAATACTATACGCCTCCCAGTTTCAGTTTGTTAATTACGTCTGTCAGCTTAAGGAATATGGTGATCAAAATAATTTTCTTAATTCTTCACTTTTAATTGTTTTTTGACTTGTTGCACTATTTCCCTGAACCAGATGTAAAATTTTCTTTTTCACGTGGCCAACTTTAATTGACAGAAGTTGTAGGAAAACATTTACTTTGCAACATGATATAAAACGGCAATTATATTAAAAGCAATTGTGTAAATGTCATGTTGGCTTTCTCATTATTTCTAAAAGATTTTTCGTATATAATTTTAAGTTTATTTCACATCATATTATTGTATTTACAAAAACACAGCTGGCACGTTTAAAAGAGACTAGGTTAATGGATGTTTTAATGTTTAAAATAATAAATATTAAATAATGTTTAGGGGGATTTGGTATTAATCACTGCTTCCAATTATGATCATTAAAGAGACGAATGTCTGGAGAAAACCGCCGGCGTATTGCAGGTCAGCTGGAAGATCTTCCTACATTACGTCCTTCGCCTAGAACGGGACTCGAACACTCGCGGTGAGAGGCTTAATAGTCTGAGGAAATATGAAAAATCTGTAACTCTACCACTATGCCACGGGCGCCCCTTTTAATAATGATGGTTTTGTTGTATTTTATGTAATTTGACGTCTCATAGTGTTTTTGTAACCTTTGCATTAAATGTGCATGTTAATAATATGTTTTTTCACATTTAAATATATATTGCAATAATTACAGCAACCTAAAATGCCCAAGAAACTCATAAATGTCACTTTGTTCCGCAGCCGCTTAATTGCAACAATACACATATTGTTAAGCATCCATAATTGATATTTCCATGTAAAATTATATATGGCTTATATTTTCATGTTCAAAATATGTGCAAATAAACCTTTAAGTGATAAACTAGAAATTATTGAATGAATGCTTGTTATTTCTCTTGTCAACAAATGATTAAATAAAAATGAAATAATCATAATATTTAAAAAAAACACTTTTAAATCCTTATCCCGATATGTTCGATCAGTTACAAAAACGTTCGTTTCAGCCCATGGCCTACATTTACTGGTTAAGTTCCCAAAATGCCGCGTTGTGTAAACGTCACGAACAAACTGTTAATAGAGAATTAAAGACATATAAAAAGTAAAATAGAACACTCAAACAAGCTCAAAATAGACAAAAAAGATAATGATTATAGCATGCTATTAAAGGTTCAAATAAATGTCTTCTAACATGTGTACGATTTCTACAGGGAGGTTTCCAAGAAAAGCAATCAGAGCAAATTTACTTGAGTTACAAGTAAAAGATCGTGCAGTAGCAAGAAGTGTTCCTTTTTAGATTAAATGACATGACACAGTTGAAGCCTTTGACATAAAAGGCAAAAATAACACTCCATGTTGAAAGTGCATCCCAAAACGTCGCATAAGCGAAGTGGAATCATTAGGGTAATAAGTTAACAAATGTCACGAGAGGCATTTCTCAGATCTGCTCATTAATTGATTTATCTTAATGACTTCCTTGACTTGTATCAAGGTCTGTTTTTTTAATTTTCTTGGCATATTGACGAGCTTGACTACATCTAGGACATGTAAAAGGAAAATATGTGGTGGTTCAAGCATGCTCTGCTTACGTGTTTATCGAGTAACGACATTCTTCCGACAGACTTGACAATACAATACATGACATTCTCCAGAACATTTCATAGTTTCGAAATATGTAACACTGTTTGTTGAGTTGTTTTGCCCATCCAACTTCTTTTTACTCATTCTTTACAAGAATAAAAGAAAAAGTTTTATGAGTATTGCAAAATATACCAAAATTTGGAAAGGCACATGACAAAGGTATTTACAAGCAAGGCAAATTAAAAAGAACGATTCTGTGATGAGTCATTTAACAAAAAAAGCAAATCCCACATTTACCGCCTTTGAACGTTCAGTCTAGCCGGCAATTGGGACCGATAACTCTTGAAGCTGATAAAGTTCCGCCCTGCAGTTGTAGAACTGTCATTGTATTTTCTTGAGATCAAGCCAAGAAGATAAAGTACTACTATTTTAAGGACTTTTGTCTGCCACAGGCCGGGTTTGGACTCGGGGCATCCCGAACCTAATTTCGACGCTTTAGAGTTGGCTAGACATATGTCTCTATGGGTGTATATTTAACCGATTAAATATATAGCCGATTGGTTAATAAAATGACAGAAAATGTTAAACAATTTATTAAAAAAGTACCTGCACCATGATTGATTAAAAGCAAAGCAATATATATCACGTTTATCTAAGCAAAAAGTTCTATACTATCTGCATAAATATATACCTATTTATCAATAAGGGATCTTCTTATGAGAGGGTTAACCACTGGACTGAAAAATTAAAATCACTTAAGTATCGTTGCAAATGGTCTGGTATGCAAAAAGAAATAATAAATGGATTCTGCTAGAGTGATGCCAACTTTAAAATTTACACTTTCTTCTTAAAAGTTGTATCCGACCGTTTGCCTATATCAAATTAATTGAACAATACCTTACCACTGCTTTGAGGAATTAGGGCATATTTTCTGCATAAAATAATACTTTAATATAAGTAAAGACGGTTTTGCACACTGTCTGACTTGTTAGACAGTACACATATCGAAGGAAACACTCTTCATGTTCAATCATTGCTTAATTAGGTGCCGACGTCAGAGCGGATTAGCCAGATGTCGTTATAACGTAATCTTAAAAGTGAGTTGTCGGGGGGTTTTCCTAGATAAAACAGCTCGTATCTCTGCAGCGTAGCTCATTTAAGAAATACCTGTTTGAAATGAGGAATGAGAATTCATGTTTCACTGTTTACACTGATCTAGGGCATCAATGAGCAGCATTTTGAAAGACCTTTTCAGGTAATAGTGACTTATGTGATTATCTGAGACTAAATTTTAGGGACTAAACTGTCGGATAGCACCTTTATAATCCCAAGAGAGACTTGAAACCTTAAATATTGCCAACATTACAATTGATTGGCTTGCTCTCAGGCCAGAATTTATATATAAATATATTTGTATATATATATATATTTATACATTGATATATATATACACACACATATATATATATATATATATATATATATATATATATATATATATATATATATATATATATATATATATATATATATATATATATATAATTTTCAATGACATGTATCATCATTTAGTATTATTTCATATAGTTGTGATATAGTTGTGTAATGTCCATTCCAATAAATAAAACAAAAGCCTATGATATCGAGTGCACACTTAACAGCAACAAATCGTACGGCATCAACTGCCAATGACTCATTTAACAAAACAAGAACCATACCAAACGTATTACTTACGAGAGACATACTTACATGTAGGGCACGCTCGAATGTATCCAACATAAGTTCGGCATAAATCTGTTGGTTAAAAGAGTTGCACAAAAAGCTTCGCTGGTTAGCCGCACGTTTGGAAAATTTGATTCTAATAACTACATTCTTTTAAGAAACTTTAATTAGACATTGGATTTGCATAAATTGCTGATGTCAGAAATAAATTGTCTTTGTGAAACGCTAACGATTCCTTTGAGAATAAGTATCAAACAAGGGCATAAAAACAACTAGGGCAAGATATTCTGATTTTGTTTTCATTTGATTTAAATATCGTCCAATCTAAAGTTTTCAAATTGAAGAGAAATCGCAAACTATTACAGAGCATGATCATGTGATAGTTAAGATTGAATTTGTTTTTGTTTTTTCTAAATTGATGCCCAAAATAACGGCTTTTTACCGTATTTTCAAGAAAACGAAAACGTTTTTAATTAAAACTAATACATCATCATTAATTAAGACAAGTTATATCTTTGGGGGATTTGTATAACAATCAAGATAATGCTTGATTATGCGGCGTTGGTAATAGTCTAAAAACAGAATTAATTGATATAATTTTATTTTATCTGAAAAGAAGAGGTTGTCTAAACTTAGCAAATCAGCGCCACGCAAATTTTGGAAGCATGTTAATTTAATGCGCAATAAGCCAAATGTAAACACAAATATCGAAACACAAGATTTTGCCAATCATTTTGCAAATATTTCAAATAAATTACCTTTAAACATAATTTTTTCAAATATTAATAATAATGTCCATGTTGATATTCAAAATGTTGATTGTTAAGACTGTCCTTTTACAAATGAAGAAATCAATAAAACTTTTAAATCGTTAAAAAGAAATAAGAGTTGTGATCTTGATGGTAACGTTGCTGATTTTTTCATTGATACTGTAGATTTTATTTCTCCATATTTATGTACTATTTTTAACAAGATTTTTTCTTCAGATGTTTATCCTAAATCCTGGTCAAAAGGAGTTATAGTTCCGGTATTTAAAAAGGGAGATAATACAGACCCTGCTAATTACAGATGTATAACATTGATTAATACTATGTCAAAAATATTTTCTTTGTGTTTACGTACTCGGTTGAACAAATGGTGTGAGGAAACTATATACTGTCTTTATTGATTATGAACGTGCCTTTGACACCGTTATAAGAGATGCACTGTGGTTCAAATTAATCAGTGAAGGGATTAGCAGTAAAATGTTAACTATCTTAAAATCTATGTACTTAGATCAAAGCATGTGTTAGATTAAGTCATGATACTAGGATTTCGGACTTTTTTGATGTTTCTTTAGGCTTAAAACAAGGTGAACCTCTATCCCCCTTACTCTTTATACTATTTGTGAATGATATATCCCAAAGTATTGATGTTACTTCACTCACAGAAAAAGATTGTAATTTATTATCAATGTATATGATTCTTTTTGCCGACGATATTGTTTTGTTCACCACTGACCCCAATAGCCTTCAAAAACAGCTAGATTCAGTTAACGAATATTCTTGTAAATGGGGTCTGAAAATAAATGTAGCAAAAACTAAAATATGCATATTCGAGAAACGTAGACAAAACACACATCCTGTTTTTTCTATAAATGGTATCAATATAGAAAACGTTGATTACTTTACATATCTTAGTGTAAAATTTAAATACACAGGATCATTATTAGATGCAGCTAAGTCATTATCTGACCAAGCTTTACGAGCTTACTATAGTTTAATGTCACTTTTCGATAAAGTAAATTATGATGTTAAAACAAAATTGTCATTATTTGATTCATTAGTTTTACCAATTTTAATTTAAATAGTTACGCCGAGAAAAAAGGCATGTATTTGCCGTGTTGTTTTCCAAAAGGTTTTTCTTAATAGTTTTTACATGTATTACTAGTGAACCGTTCAAACCGGACGGCGAATCTGCTAGTCCGGATGTCCCGAAATGACAATACATTTATCAATGGTGAACCTGATACCTAAAACGTTCGAATGGAACGGGAGATCCGATAGACCGGTGGTCCTCAAACGACAATACTCGTGTTGCTGTTACATCATTAGATTCACAGAGGACCAAAGCCACATGTCCTACATTGTCTATTTCTTAAACGCGTTAACATAATCGACTTTCAGTCTTTTAGATGGAAACAAATAGATAAAACGATACGAGGTACAGTGTCTGTACTTTGGCATCTTGTTAAAATTAAATTTTAATTCACTTGTATAGCGCAACAATACAAAATAAATTATATATAACAAATTGCGCTTCACAAAAACAAACCAACAAACATGTTTACATATGTCAGAGTAATATTTACACTCATATTCATTGCAAATACAAATTAAAACTATTCAACATCCATAAAACTTCTTAAAATGTAGATTTAGTTTTGCCTTGAACTTATTTTCAGTTTTAATTAATGTCAAGTCTTTTTGAAGCACGCCCCACCAATTTAGGACCTCGTCAGGTTAAGAATTATCAGCCATTCTAGTCTTGCTTCTTGGTAAAATAAAGACATCATTTGGATATCTTAGACAGTACTTAAACCTATGTTGCCGTTTAAATGGCATTAGGCGTATTGTCTTTTCTGTTGCATCTTGTTGCATAAGTGATATGTAACAAGTAAGCAAAGTAATATTGACATTTACAAGTTCCTGTGACGTTTTACCACAATAATGACTTTATAATGTCTTTTGGGAGTGTGTTTTGTTGTTGTTGTAGTTTTTCTATAGAAAGTTAAATTATTCGACAGAATTCTAATCAGAATGCAATAATATTATGCATGGGCTTAGACTTTAATACAATTTTAGGTTTTAATGCAATACACGGCTAAGTCCATCATTTAGCAAAATCTAATAACCAAATATTTTGTACCGTCTTCAGATAACAGAAATACTGTTTGTGGGACGATAAACCCAATAAACAAAACAAATATTTTGTTGTTGTTTCTTTTCAGTCCTGAAAAAACATGATTATTCCACTTTTTTTTTTCACTGCGAGATCCAAGGTCGTGTTTTAGAATTCTGCAAGAGAGGCATACGTTAGATAAATCTTCCAAATGTATTCGGAATGTCTAGACCTATGATCAACGATATTACAAGTGTAAATCCAGTGACGAGCTTAATAAGACGTAGTAGAAGAATCATAAACTCGGGTAAAACATGCTAAGTGACGAAGATTTTATTCAAAAACTGTCTAGACCTATCACATTAAACAGTCCATTATTGATGAATAATGCTTTAAACATTCACAAAATATACTACCTGTCGGAAGACCAATAAATCTACAGTGAATAGACATGATACTAACTTTATTGAGTATTCCATACCGACAACGACAATTGCTTCAGACGGTGAGGATTTAGGTTTTCAGTTTTTTTATTACTGTGATAGATAGAATTGACAGTCGCTGTAGTAAATCTTTTTAAAACTATGCTGATTCTAGACTCTCAAACAGTTAAAAAGCTATGCTTACAACACCTGGAACATCATTACATTCTTATATATATATATATATATATATATTATCATACATAATTGTTCCAGCTTCTGATTGTAATATAAGTTAAATTCTGAATGTGGCGGGTTGTATAGCCTCTTTAATAGGGTTTTGTTAAAGCTAAGATCCACTCCATCAAGAGTATCGGCAAATGATGTTACTTTTAAATGCGTGACAAAATAGCAAGACAGCGTTTTAGAAAATAATACTGAAACAAAAACTTATGAAAGGGCGAAGAAAAGTTAGGCTAAACATTTTCCGAAAATAAACACTAAAATCTGTAAGTACAATCAACAAAACAAAAACTGTTAAACATATTAAGCACAACATAGTAAGTTCTAACGTGGATTCGTTTACTCTGTTCTCTTACTAAGACTCTGTTTTGTTGTTGTCAGTCAACAGGATTGAAGACATGTGATGTTACTTTGCGTATTAAATGGTGTACAAGTAAAGGTGAAGGTCTGGTTTTTAATCTTTGTCTATGCCAATGCATATGCATGTTCAGTGGGCTTCACAGTTTTACTCTCTGGCCATTGGTTGCATTCGTTAATCCTATATCAGCCAAGATATGAGGCGCATAGAAGTCGTGTACATGGCCTGATGAATCCTCGCCGCTACCCATTTATACACCTGGGTGAAGTATAACAATTCGACCCAACCGAGTTTTGAACCACGGACCCCGTGATCCGCAGTCCTGAGTCCTACCACTGGATTATTTAACGCTCCTCCTATTGTGAAAGCACATTCTAAAATACATTTCAGTTTGAAAAAAAAACTTTCTGATTTTGTATGTAACGTTGTGTTGGTTTGTGTCGTTGCTGTTGTTTTTGGTTTCTTTTTCGTTGTTGTTTTTTTTTTTTGTTATTACCTTTTTTGATTAAGATGTGGACTTTGATGTTATTGGTATTTGATGGCATGGAATTTTGATTTATTTCAATATTATCAATTCCAACAAAAGTGAATCTCAATTAACCCTACCCAGCCGTATGTATGTATTAAACAAATTATTTGACGAACGGAGATACCAGTTAAACAGCGGTGGTTATTTAAAAAGTTTAAATGATTCTCACAGTAATTTTCTCACTATATTCTCCAGAGTTTATGAAATATTGACGTATACAATTAAGAACATAAGATTACTGACTCGAGATAAAGATTATTTAGAATAACCGGGGTTAGGTAAACGGCAGCGTTATTGGCGTTAAATATTCAACTAATTATAAAATTGCATACGTGGTTACGGACCAAATGACTATCTAAAAATGAGTGGCCAAGTTGTTGAGCTCGCCAAATTATAACCCTAAGTCTAGAATGCTTGCTGAATTTTTTTTGAATAAGCACATATTAACACATAATGATATTTATTGAATAAACATTTTTGTTTTAAAATGTATACAAGTTGCAATACTCCACGAGGTCTTGGTCAGCACGCCAAGGTGAACATTAAACATTCTTATTACATTTTAATTAACTCATATTCATTTTGATGATAGATGTTAATAGTTGTGCCTTTCAATTGCTAAATGAGACCTGAGTCTGTTGTTAGGTTGGTCTCCACGTTTCATCTACGAGTACGTGCGTTTTGTTGTTTTTTTATTAGCGAGATATTTTATTCTTTGAATTAAGGGATGTGACAAAACAAGGCTTGACAAAAGTGCAAACAATGTTTAATAATGCCACACGTTGTACAAAAGAGCAGCAAGGACATGTTCAACAAGCAATAGACAATGCCAGGTTAGACAGACATGTTCATCTTACAACACCTAAATACAGATAATAAATTATTTACCCGCAATGGCTTACCAGAACAATGAAGAATTAATTGACAATTTTCGTGATGGTGATATATCATTAATTTATAAAGCTAGAATTGATATCCACTAAAGCTTTGATAGCATAATTTTGGTGTACGTCAGTTGCGTTCAGATTTAACAAACACAAAAAAATAATCATTTTAGACCATACCAACTTTTGCGTTTTATGTTACAAAAAAAAACTTTAAATGTTAAATGACTAATTTGTCGTTGATGGCAACAGTCCTAATAGAATTAATGGAGTAATTTAAGAATATTATAATCAACCCTTTTTTAAAATCTATGTCGGTTTTCTGCTAAGAAATGTTGTCGTTACAACAACATACTGCAGTCATGTGACCACTGTAAATAGTATGACATCATAAAATTATACTGTACACATTATCATTGATGACGTATATTGTTCTCAACTTGATCGTTTTTGTAATAATGCATATCGTATATATGATATTGTGTTGTATCATGTTCCAATTGTGTTCACGAGTATTTAGTTGACTACATGGCCTTATGTTAATTATTTGAATAAATAATCAAATTGTATAAATTGTCTTAAAATGTGGTATCCGACATTTTGTTACATTTTCATAAAACATTTCAATAAACATTAGTTACCGGAACATATCTCGCAATATGCTGGTTTATGATGTCCTACACCTGTCTGAAAGGTAAACAATAACGCCACAATCGACATTACAAACATGTTTTCCTATCTGCTGCACAGTTAACCATTTTTTAACTATAAAAACCACGTGACCACTTCTGATTTAGTTCATCCACGTCGTATCCGCTGTGCCGTCGATGTCTTGTCCAAGCAGGAATAACAATCGTTCTTATTTATAGGTCTGAAAAGAATACACTTTTAAAGTGTTGATTAACGAGTGTTACTTCTACAAAATTAAGATATATTCTAAATCGTCAAAATTTATACTAAAGTATGATTGTTCCGCATTTAGTACCCAAAACAGATGTCAGAGATTGTTAGATTATATTAGGCAAACTGCCAATTACCACCTTTAAGTTGTTAAGGATAAAAATTAGAACTATAACAATTCAACATGGGCGAACAGTTTGTCAATTGATAGGTGCAATTTAAAGGGTTTCAGATGGAAATGATACAACTCTGATCGAACTAATAAGCAATTTAATTTTGTTGTGAAACATTGATGCTTGCCGTCGTCTGTTCCTTTAAATACACTCGACTCGAAAATATAAATAAACATTATAAAAACACAGCTGTCATTCAAAAAGGGCAAAGCGTTGTAACTGTACGCATTTCAAACTCATTCAACGTCAAGAAACAACCTCGCATTAATAAATCTGGATTCTGAAGAAATTGCCAGATGAATATTTATAAAACTGGACACATGCCTTTTAAAGATCAGTTAGCATATAAAACAAAAACGTAATAAAACTTCATTTCTGTCATGTACACAACATCTGATCTTTATAGATTACTTTTGAAACAAGTATAGAGCAGGCTGAAATAAAATGCTAAGAAACACCGCTCTTGCCTCATCATGGATTTTAAAACAAACACAAGAAACATCACCATAAACAAAGACCGAAAGAAAAAAAATCACATTAATATTGCGGAACACGTGAAAACATACTTCACAACATTGACGCTGCATGAAGTTTATAAGGATTTATAGATAAAAAGAGAATACGAACTGCAAAACCAGTCGCCTAAATTGTAGCTCTAATCCTTTATCATTAACACGCACATCCCGCCGTAACAAGCTCGTCCAGGGATAAAAGTGGTCATGTTGATCGGAGCGCCACTGTGGGACCACATGAACTGGCCACGAGAGAATCGTCCGCCAGATCAATAATGCAACCGATCTGGAAACAGATGTTCTACTTCCTAAACGAAGCGATGTTATAGTGTGATGGGGTCGTGAGGTGTCTAGACAACCTTACTGTATGCCATTTTCAATATGTTTGCCAAAAAAGAAGCAAACAGCGTTTGATCAGGCACAATGTTTTTGATTTAGGTAACTGTGTCTTACCAGAATATGTCGCTACAAACGCGCTTTGATTTGCATAGGGATTGTGGAATTGACCAAAGAATGTAAAATAAGGATTCCGAGAAGTTCTTTGTGTACTTTTGAGTAATGTTTAAAACTGTTTTTATTTGTTTCAAACGTTTACGGAAGAGATACAAAGAAATATCGTACCTAGTCGAGAATATAGGTGTTCAATGTAAACAAATGTCGCTTCAAGGAATTTGCACTAATTCTGAAATAAGAAGTAAAGATAGACAGACAAAGGGACATACATACAGACAGACAGACAGACAGACAGACGGACAGATAGACAGATAGATAGATAGATAGATAGATAGATAGATAGATAGATAGATAGATAGATAGATAGATAGATAGATAGATAGATAGATAGATAGATAGTTCTCTGATAATAATACAAATGATTAAGTGCAGGTATTATGTTTATATGTTGAAATGTTAAATCATTACACATAGCATATAAACGATTTTGAATTCCTAGAAATGTCTTAAATGCTTTGATCAGGTTTTAGCAAATCGTTTGCTAAAATATCTAATCAGGTTCTATATTATTTGTCAATAAGACGGATTATTACACTTGACATGTCTAGGGTTTTTCAAGAATAAGAAGTATGCTAACCAGTGCATCTTGCCACATGTTCGTATTTGTCGAGACCAGATAATGCTTGGTGCCGAAAGTGAAAGTCCCGTCAGCGTAACTGATTGCTGGAGTTATCAAAACAAATCGGTTCGCGTTTTATCAAGAATATGAGTGTGAATGTGAACCACTTCAAAGCTACTCAGACAAAGCGTTCAAAACTGACAAGCATTTCACGTCAATCCAATTAATTGCGTTTAAATTCGAAAATGATTTAAATATGGTAAACAATTTCAGTGGAGACACCGCAAATTTCCATTTAAAGTCATTGCAATCATATAATGATTTTACAAAAACCGATCCCAGAGGGCATGTAATTTTTTTCAAAGAGTGTGTTTTAATTGTTCTGTTCCGTATTGCCCGTCACAGATCTGCAAACAGAACGCCAAAGTTTAAAATAAAACTAAAACAATATAAATGAAAATACAAACATTTCGAGTATAATAACAAGATGCCACAAAGCTAATATGTCAAAAAAATTCAGGGGTCTGACGAAATATTTCACTGCATAACTTATCTAGAAATTTATCTATATCTAGAAAAACGTCACAACAATAAAGCACATATTGAAACCTATAAAAAACATAACTTTTTTTACAATGATTGCTTAAAGTTGTTGTTTCTTTCTTAAGGTAGAACAAACGTATAAAGCTGTAAAAGAAAACGTTCAATTATCAATATTGTTGTAATGTTTCTAAAAAAATAATTCAATGCAGTTCCGATGAAAATCAAGTTTTAACACCTGCTTCTTGATGTATTGACATTTTTTTTATCTACCTACAACTCGGATATTAAAACAAAACAATTGATATAAAATATCACAGCTCTTAAATATCCCTTTCATCATTCATAAATAAGAATATATGACAAAGTCCTATGAACATTGCAACATAAACTAAACTCCGAAAAGGCACAGAACAAAGGTATATTTAACATTCAAGCCAAGCGAAAAGTAAGGTGGGTGCTTAAACCGGTTTTACATTAAACGGCGAAGATAATGCCATACATTCTTGTTGGGGTATTTGTAATGTCAATGTATTGAAAATTTGATTAGGACCGTAGACATGATGGCAATTCTTTTTAAGCATGTTATACCGTTTTTAAATAGTTAATAGTTCCATATTTGTTTACTTTATTGCCCACGTGGGCTGGTAAAATAAATGTTATAATAATACATCAAGTAAATCACGTAATATGAAGCTTAATAGTTGCGTACTCTTTTTCTACTGCAATGTAAAGTTTCTTAAACGTTATAATTCTGGTTTATTATTTATTCCAAAAAAAGTGTGTCACATAGCCGTATGGAGTCAATTAAATTTGTTTAAGTGTTAAATATACAAATATATATGCGCTTTACTGGGAAAGTTAAAAATTTAAAATGATTTAGAGGCTCAATCGTTTCAAAGTAGGTATGCACCAAAGATCTTATAACTAAAATATTGTATCCTATTTTTAGTGACAGTTGTAAGCTATATATTGTTTATTTCGCTACCTTATTACATAATGATTTTCACTCATTCAAATTGACCTTTCCTTTAACAAAGTCACATTAACAGAATCTTTAGCAAATAGCAACTACACGGAGGCAAATCTCAAATGTAAAGTGTAAAATTATTTTTTAAAAAAATCGCGTTGTTAATATGGAATAACAGGATTCACTGGATCGGGAAGTGTTTATAAATAGATACTGCTTACTTAGTATTGTCTTTCGCAATATATATATACTGACGCAAGATCGTTATCACGAGCATTGTGCAAAACAAAACGACTCCACGTTAAAAGCAACCCAAAAATAAAGCAATCCTTAACACAGTCGATGTATCATCTCGACATGGAAACAAGACGTTAACAGATCATTGCTAATTGTTCTCCATTCGTCCTTTTTATCAAAAAATCCAATCTTTATGAAATTAACTGTTAACCTGTAAATGCATTTTATGAAAATATTTCAAACAGAAAAACAAAATCAAGGATCTCTATAACTTTTCTGACCACTTAACAGACTTATCAGGAAATTATTGCTAATGGTTACGACCCAGAAATCGTTCGTTGTACTGCAATGCTTGGAAATGACCACTGAAAGGTCGTTGAGACTACGTGAAAACGGCCCCTTTTGGCGACTGACCGTTCCAACTCTTGGGTCTGCCCTTTTTGTTAAATTAGTCATCAAAGATTTGTTCTTACTTTTACATTTTGGCCTGCATCTTAATGCAATTGTCCTGTGCATTTTCAAAGTTTGGTTTATGTTGCAATGCTCATTGGACTCTGTAAAATATTCTTATTAACGCCCTACTCAGACAGTCAATGTGGTAATTGTGTCCCTTCATCTCTCCTGCTGTGCCATATATATATATATATATATATATATATATATATATATATATATATATATATATATATATATATATATATATAATATATATATATAATATCAAGACAACTTGAGCAGCCATATTACCCTTTACGTGAAATTGCACAGTAGGTATAACTTCGGGATTTTGTTTGCCTTTATTATATGATATGCCAACTGCGGTAAAACCATCGGCCTATTATAACAAAGCATTTAAACTCTGACATATGGCGTAACTGAATTTTTAACGAACGACGTCATGTATATGCATATCTGTATGTAAATTTATGTTTATATATATAAATTAAAAGAACACAACAAAACAAGTCTGTATAACAGTGCAGATGATGTTTAATTAAATAGAACGCTGAACTAACATTTAACAAGTGTATACAAGCTATTAACTATTGTTAATTAAGCATAGGTAAAGTGTAAAATACCACCTCATTACTCGCAGTTGGAAACCAGTTTAACCGACAAATAACCGATGAAACAGATTTCCACGATATCAGGTGCATACACATTGTTAAATCTGCAATCCACATCACTTTTGCTGATAAAAACATAAGTTATAAATTGTACATGAGGCCGTGTCTTTAGATTATTATTATTATATTTTATTATATTATATTCGTTGATGACAAAATTAAGTGTGTTTGCAAATAGTTTGTTCCATACATTCATTCGAGTAAACATGCAATTCACATCAAGCCTAAAGTAAACATACAATACTCGTCAACTTTGAAGTATACATAAGTAAGAATGTGCACATCAAGTGATTTCTTTATATTTCTGTCAAATATAAGGAACGTTAATTATTCTTTGACAGTCAACAAATAAGTGAGCTTTGAAACACACGGTGTCATCTGATACATAAATGGGATTAAATCTACAATCCCTGTCAACTTTAGGTAAAACAAAGTTATACAGTGTACATTAAGTAATTTCTTTATATTTATATTTAAAATAGGAAACGTTCAATATTCAATGACAGAAAAAGGTAATAGAGCTTCGGAATCAGATTTCCATACGGTGCCATCTGATACATAACAATGATTAAACTACATTTCATGTCAATTTTAAAGAAAAGAAGAGTCATTTCTTGATATTCCTAATTAAAGTAGGAAACGTTGTATATTCATCGACTAACAAAAATTGAGCGAGTTTAAAAACAAATTTCCTCAAGGTTCCACAAGGTGCTTTCAGAAACATTGATGTAATTAAACATGCAATCCTTGTCAACAATAAAGAAAATATAAGTAACAAAGTGTTTATCAAGCAATTTCTTTATATTTGTACTTAAAAAAGAAAAAACGTAAAATATTTTTTGGCAGACATAAATTAATGAGCTTCCAATATTATTGATTGGCCTGAACCATATTTCTTATTTAAAGGAGTCCTCGACTATTTTCGTAAGGTCAACACACACTGTCCAGTGAGCAATAGTGATGAAATAAACGAAAACTGTGTGACGTCTCCAGCTTATATAGTATTTCAAAGTGAAAAACGAAACATAATTCTGACCTTACAGGTAAAGAATGTCGTATTCTGTCTTACAAATAACTACTTTATCAGAAATACACAAATCGATCAACTGATATCTTGCGAAGATAAAGTGTTGCTGTTGTAAGTACTTTTATGACAAGCCCCGGAGATGTAAACAAAACATCCAGTACTATACGCCATTTCAAATGGATGCTTGTTGAGCGTACCTTATAAACCTTCGCACAAACCCACAGACCTCGAATCACAACATCTTAAGTGATTCTAGAAAAAATGTAATCTTTTATCTAAACTATGAATAAGCATATTAAATAAAAAAGCAAACACCATAGCGAATACACATATAAAAAGATCTTTAATAAAGTCATGGGCTTACAAAATCCTTCAATTACTATCCATTGATTTGTTTTAGAAAAATTCATAAACGTATAAACAGTAAACAGTTTATACCCGAAATGTGTGGCTTATTTGAACGTTACTTTACAGTAGAACATAGTGTGGCGCAAAGCGACGTTGCCGGGGATGTCGTTTTAGTAGGATTTGCAGATAAAATGCCTAAGATCACCGCAAACGGAGTCATCCAACTTGTAGTTCCGAGACTGCATTAATCCAACGCAGGTGTCCTTGTCATTGGGCTCGCCAGTCGCAAACAGGGTCATGTTGATTGGAGCGCCACCGTGGGACCACACATACTGACTTCCATTGAATATCCCATCGGACCAATAATAAAATTCACCTGCAAAACAATAAATATTTTAACATCTCGCATCGAACACCTCGGCGACTAGGCGACCCTATTATATTGCATTTCCGGTCGTTTTTGCTAAAGATGTAACATAACTTAATTGTTTAGCTACGTACAAATGATTTTGATATGTTAAGTCTAAGGCTAGACAAAAGACGCTACATTCACTCAAAATTACAAAAATAAATCCAGCAGGAATTTAAACTTTTATGTGTAGTTTGTGATTTTAAATTGTTTAAGCTTCCTTTTTATTGTTTGATTTTATTTTGTTTCCTGAAGACGGTGTGCAGCTGTTGCACCTATGTCGCTGCATTACATTAGGAAAGCATACAGTGCACTATTGAAATGATTCCAAACCAAGTCACATGATACCGACACCTTGCCGACCAATTGTGCAACTATCCTTAAAATTCCTCGAACGTGCAGTAGGAGGGCATAACACTACCATTTGCATTACTCTGGTATGTTGCAGCATTGGTTAAAATCCAGAGATTGCCGCGTTTATATTTATATTTCGTGCGTTTTAACCAAAATAAAAAAGTGCATATACAAACAATATTATTACGGCAAATCCACCCAATAATATTAATATTACCTGTCTATATTTTTTTGACAATTTGATAAAAAAAGGAAGAATTCGGTGAGACAGAGATGGAATGGGAGAAATATAGAAAGAAATATGAAATAGAGACAGAAAAAAAGAAAACAAAAAAATATGAGAAGGTAGCGAACGAAAGGCATACACAGTAATTGAGACATCCACATAGAGAGACAATATGAGAGGCACAGATAAAAAGGAACAAAAAGAGGACACTGAGAGGAAAATCTACAAAGACAGGTACTTAGAAAGACACGTTGTGGCCGAGACACAGAGAAAGATTACCAAGTTGTTTCGCTAAAGACTCAAGCTCTTCCTTCGTTTCAATGTAAACGAGAGTGGCGTCAAGATTATTACAGTAACTCTGAAATTAAAACGTTTGCATTTTAAACAGGCTTTACATATACCATTACTTGTTTTTATATGCGTCACTACTTGTCCTTCTAAACAACTAGAAAGAACGTGTGTGAGTTGCATTTGTATATTTTGCCCACCAATAATGTGCTAAATTATATATTAGAAACTAAATTAATCTACATTTTAACACAAATATTTTTATTTACAGGACAAATGAGAAAGGTTAAATATTCACTCATTGATAGAACAATAGGAAAAGGTTTTCCACATATGTTAAATTACGAATCTTAAGTACCTTAAAAGCAAAAAGACACAAGTTAAAGTAAAATGACTTAAAACACCAAGACGTGATATATCGCAATTAAGAAAAATAAAAAAAGACTGATTCGCTTGCTTAAACCTGGTATTTGGAACGCACCAACAGTCCAAGCAGTGACGTATAATAAGAATTAGTTTATTAAACTGTTCTAGTATAAAAAGTATGAAATTTTAGCCTAAACCATCTATCGAACAGTAATTTATAATAGGTTGAGGATTTATCTTCAATAATTAATGGCATAACGAATCCCGAAGTTACAACTCTTGTGATGTCTCACATTAAAAGTCGTGAAGGCTGCTTCAGTTGCCTTGCCTACAAACAACACGAATGGAGAGGTTAAGAAACACACTTCTAACAGTGATTTTCCAAATCATGGCTCACAGTCATCGTATAAAGCACAGAGCATTTAAACAGCATTTAAAAGGATTTTCTTAGTGAATAAATACAGTTAGTATAGATCACGCTTTTGCAAATCGTACACAGGCTGGCCAATCAGTGAACGATGTGAGCTGTCTGATCAAGATCTACATTATTTCAGACAGTATCTATCTAACATTGCAGAAAGTTGTATGCCAATTCAGAGTTTGTTGTACTTGTGCAGGGTGCTTGTTAACTATAAATATGTGTATATGCTACCTCAGCAAGCTAACACTTAAACTAGCTAACTGTATATTTACTGATGCGTTTTGTCGTGTTGTTTTGTAGTTCGATGCCAGATAGTATTTGGTGCCCAAGTAGAACGCTCCTGCATCGAATATGATTGCTGAAATATGCAAATACATAAATAAATAGCTTCGCGATTTTGTAAAGGAAATAGTTTAAGACTATAAAAGTATTCCTTTATGACTTTGCTACATTTACAGCTTAAACATTGAATTGAGGATCCAGCATGGCGTGGCGTTTTTTCATATTATCATGTTTTATTATCGGGAGTTGAAGGAAATTCCATTTCCTTTTACTCGAAAAAATGTTTAATTGATGGCACAAGACGATCTTTAAATCACAATTGTTGTTTCCTTTATTTACGGTTCAAGTACAACGATAGAATACAAAAATACAAAAATGTCACATTCCAAGTTTCTTATTGTCAATGAAAGGACTTCCTGGCAATTTATGGGTACCCAAACCCAGCCCTTAAACTATCTATCTACAATAGATTTTAAATTGCAGTTGTTTTCAAATTCAAAATATTGCTAAGGAATTCCCCCATAAATTGCAGTAACTGTTACTATAATAAAATAGGTCTGTTTGAGCAGCGTCAGTTTGACATTGTACGCGATTACAGCTAAGCAAACAATGGTCCAAATTATTACGAAGTAAATCAAATCCACTGAATATTAAAAAGTAAGCATGTCTTCAGCAGCAAATAAACACCTATTCTAAAAGATAGATATACACTAAGACAACAACTTCATCAGAGTCACTAACATCCGATAATAGAAACCATTTTATCAAACATTAAATTCATTCTCTATGAGTTAGCATTTTAAATTAATTTGGGTCTAAACTTGTCGCTCAAATATGCTACTAGATTCGACCAAAATAAACTGAGTTTGAAATTAACTACTACTAACTTATGTGTGCTTCGGAAATCCAACTTTCTCATCACTTTGGATTGTAACTCAAGCGACACCACCAAAAATGGAATACAAGATAAACACTTTTAAATCGTTGGGATGGTACAGAATTTACATCCAGAACCTATTATTTGTGTTGTTATTTGTACAGCGCCACGGATGCTCGGTACATGTCTCAAGGGTGTCTAGACCCTTTTCAAATGATATAATTTATTTTGTAGTCTGAATAAACGGAATTTTAATGTTCTTGTTTTTTTGTAATGTTGATATTAATGAAACGATGACTTAAGGTGGTCGATATGAGAGTGCGAACTGACTGGCATTAGTTTGAGTATCCAGATATTTAGGATATCATGCCTCATTGCTGTCGACTGGGGCTTCTACTTATATAGACCATGCATATTGTCCGCGGAAGTTGAAGGGCCAGTAGTTTTCATTATCTCATTATAATTATAAAGCAACGGTTTGCAATAGGAAAAAAATAAGTTGATACTGAGCATCAAAGTCGCCGGAAAATCAATTAAAAGTAAAATGTTGTAAACAGAGCATTCAAAAAATGAAAATGTTTTCGCAATGCAGTTGCATAAATGAATTATGATTGTCACATGTTTATGACCAGCAATCTTACAGCCCAGACAAACATTTACATTTAAATTAACCGACCAACACATTAAGTATATATACTGGACCTGATTTATTAAAGATATCATCATCCAAATCAACCATCAATAGCATATTCTTAATACACAATAATTTAACCGTTAATACTTTAGGAGTTATTCCCTAACTATTGGTCTATTTATGTCTTTATTGGTCATTACAATAGTAATTCGCAGATATATTGTTCCGTATATATGCTCACTTGTATTGTATGTTTTGATCCAAGTATGTATTTTAGGGCACATTTAAGTTGCTAGTATTTGTTATAAAATGTAGACATATGTAAAACCATATGAAAGGTTCCCTTCTGTTACCCATAGAACACCATTTTTAATCGGAAACAAACTCGGTATTCATCTGTAAATTCATATTTGACACATTTTACCTAAGCACTGACCGAGGTCACGTGCATATCTGGAAATTCGAAATAGATGAAAAATCTCAAATACAGTACAATGTGAATGGGGATTAGCTTGTGTACCAATAGCGAACTATCGGACCATTTATGTATTAGGTGCGCAGGCATTATAGCAGACATAAAAAGAACAACCAATCAGTGTAATTTCTACCACTATTCGAATACATTAAACAGTTCTCACATCTATATATTAAAATGTTTCTGTATAAATCTGTGATAATTATTACAGTCTGCCCTTTCAGACGAATTAGTGCAGTCATGTAATATAAATTAATAATTGCCAACTGATATAAGTAAGGGTTTAAAGGTGATTTTTTGTCACTTTTCGTTCACCGTTCCGGCGATCTAGTAACAATAGTCCGATCATTACTTACATTCACACACCAGCCACGATTTGTAGACGAAATAAATGTTACTGGCCAGGATAATGCTTAACAAGAAAATGTTGACAAACGATTTATTATTCTATTCGCTTTATTATTCTACATTATTTTGTATTATCGCCAGCTTTTTGCGAGAGTTTGCGGGAGTTCGAACTTAGTTTAACGCCGCAATTCAATAACCGCCCTTAGAGAGCTATAAGCATGTTCCTATAAAAATTGTGGCCGGCACAATGTCAACATTAACAAATCATCAACACATATTTTCGACTTATCACATTTTCAAACGCCGAATTTAGTTTCAGAATTAATCTTTGTGTTTATATTCTATTTACGAACCATGTACTTTTTATTTTGAACATTTATACAAATTATAGTGTGGGTGGGTGTGGAGAATGGCTTTAATATGTCGTCTTTGCTACCACCAAGGTGTAAAGGGCGTATAAACCGGAAGTAATTTCAAGATCGGTTTGTTGTGTTATAAGGAAAATATAATACGTACCAGGGAATCTTTCCTTGATGTAATAGTACGTCGTCCCTGAGATGGTAGGAAACGTCGTCCCATGATGACACATGCCATGACATCCTTGACAGTAGCCCTGCTTGTAGAAAACACACGCACAGTCGGACAGCTCCGCACAGCGCGTTACACATTGAACACTTGACCAGACATCCGTCTCTTCAAACAGTTCGTCAGACTGAGGACACGAGAGACCATCGTAGTTGGTCAGTCTATCCGCTTTGATCTCCGTGACAGCATAACATTGGTACAATTTGAAAAGAAAGAAAAGAGAAAACACATATTCTCTTCTTAATCTTAACATGTTGCACGCTCGTGTGTCACCTTCAAAGTGATAAAATGGTTATGAAAACTTAACAGAGACACAGACGGTTATAGAAAATATAGTTCTTTGTTTTGTTACGGTCCATGACAAACGAGTACTTTGTGCATTCGCCTGTGATTAAAATAAGTGGATCCGGCTAATCCTAACTTGCATTTCCGGAGACTTGGAGATTCGTGTCAATAAATCAATGCACGCATAGCTGTGGCGATGTGAAAAATGCTTTCCCTATTGATGTTAATTGCGAAAACTTTAATTACATGCATTGGTATATTGACAATGCTGCTGTTGTTTGCGATGTCACCGATCCCCAACCCCACCGTACCAACCCCAACCCCAACCCCTGCCCGCCCAAAACGACTGTATTTTTGACGAATTGAATATCTGATCTTTGCCGTAACCATACGGGGTAACCGTCAATAGAAAAAAAAGTTAGGTACAACGTGCGTAAATAATCAGTTCCAACAATCTTTTATTTTTTTTATTTTTAGCACTACAACCTAAGAAACCCCTCATCATGTATAAGTATAAGAACATCGGTAGTGTTAACCATAGAATCGTAGCGCCATCAGGTTAGGTTCAATCATCTTGGGCACCGCACCTAGCTAATTGATGCCCATACATTGAAATTATTTTTCGAAACCGGGACTTGTTCCCACACATTGTATATATTTTTTGTCAGTTTTAACTCCCGAAATCCAACTGTTTTTGTGAAAAATCTTCACGAAGTGCGAGGTCGGAGCGCTCTACAAATAATGTTTAAGTACACAAATCGCTTCTTTTGCCGGCTGACCATTCCAAGGCGGTAACTTTTTCTTTATGTGTGTAATGCCTCGTATCTTTCTCTTGTCCTTTTCAAATTTACACTGTTTGCGTTTGTCTACAAGTTGTTCAGATTTAAATATGCGTGAGAACTTTATAGGACTTTTTTATTGTCCCGGTTGTATAAGGGTTTGTTTTATTCCCTATGCTTAATGCATCATTTTTGTAGGAAAATCACCGTTTAGCGTCATATAGCAGTTTAGACTATAGTTTGAAAGGTTGCTGATGCATATTCATTTCACCCTTTGCAAAGGTTCATGATTAAAAAATCATTTTTAAAATAGATCAACACTTAAATATAATTTTTTTTTTTTTTACTTTTGTCAAACGAAAGGTTTTGTTGTCTTTTTTTGTAAAAAAAAAAGAAATGGTATTCGTGATTAGCACCGGAAAAAAACCCCACTAAATTTGGAAAACCCCCGGCCGGGTCAAACAAAAGACATTAAAGCTGGTAGTAGTGGCTTCCCTCCTAACGCTCGGGGCTAAGGGGACAGCATTACGCCTGACTCGCTGGTGCCAGTATAATGGACCGGCCGGGTTCAGTCTCTGGGCACCTCAAAAGTGGCCCTGTGCTATAATGAAAGGAATGTTGCTGCACAGTATCGGCAAAAGTGCCGGCAAATTTCATCTCATCCCATAGTTTGAAGGAAAGTGTTGGGTTGCTTTTCTGGTTAATATGGATCTCAACAAATAATGAACACCGTATTCATGCTCAACGCACTAAAACATTAGAACCTATTTTTTAGCAAATCGATTTCACAATAAGTCGGAAAAACATCGTAATTTTTTGTCGATTATCAATACCCTTTTTTCAGACCAATGTCTCAATTTATATTCCAAGGCTGAATAAGTAGTGAACGAATCCGGTGTCACTATTGTTTAATGATTTACTACTTTATTAAAAATGGATGACGCTACAATGTTGGAAATGACGTGACCGTTTTGCAAATTATTTAGCTTTGGTGTCAGTCACATTAAACTGTTTATCTGTTTCGTTTGTGACTTTGCTTATCAAATTGACCTCGTAACTGCTTCATTTTCTTCATCTCTTTAAAATGCGTGCATGCAATACAGCTTTTGCGAAATAGCACATAATTGGAATACATAACTAAATAAAATGTGGTACTGACTTCCGCTATAATGTATTCGTTATCACTAGTATTGTGTCGATATCTCGTCTTAAAATAAAAACAAGACCAAAAACGATTCTGCGATTTTCTTGTTTTTATCTGTTTTGTTTTATTCTTAGAAAATCGAACGATATGATATTGATTATTTTACCTGTAATGATCAGTTAAAATATTATTTTCTGGTTGAATATCAAAATCACGTTGATTGAGACGTGAAGATTTGGTGAAATGGGTAGTCAAAGTACGATTTGTATACGTCAATGTTTACATGAAAGGCTTTTGTCTTTGTCTTTGCTATTTATCATTATCATCATGCGTATTGTTGTCTGCCCTGATAAAGCTTTTTGTCCTTATAATGGATGATTTTCCATTAGTCATGGACATTGCTATGCTCTTTTATTAAATACTCGTTACTTCAAAAGCACATATTTAATAATAAATAAAATAAAATAAAGCAGAAATACATCCATTTGTATTACATGTACACAGAATTATAGAAATTTGTAATTTGTACCATTAAATATCATTTCATACACAACGGTTATACTGCATTGACTGCTACTGCTAAACATTGACAAGTTGTGTTCAGTAGTTGACGGTCTGCAAACACCAAAGAAAGACCACATGTTTCTGAACTAAAACTATTTAACCAAAACCCTGAGGTAGCAGTCGGACAGTTGGAAGAATCGACAAATTCTTAAACAAGCCTACGGATAAAATACTTCAATCAAGTCGTGTGTCTTTTGCACACTAGGCCGATCTTCTATTAAAATTTGATTAGCTAAACCATTAAGAGAACTTATAACAAGTCGGTCCCTTTTGCCGACTGACCGTCAAAAGAAGTAATATTTGTGTTGCTCTTTTAGTTCAATGATTCATTACATAGTTGTTCTTACTATTACATTTGACTGGTCTGTTTCTTTTCAAGTTGTGTTATATGTTGTAATGCTTATAAGAATTTGTCGTATTTTCTTATATTTAGTGATTGTAATATTCGATGCATGATGTGCAAGATCTAATAATACCTCTGTAATTGCCTCGCAACGTAATAACATTTAATTAGCTGATTATCAGATTTGAATATTATGTTTTCAGCTTTTCCCTTTCATATTCTAATGTGCCTGTTATAGCTTGGAGTATTAAGCTTTTATATCAATATTGAACACTATACCATTTAAATATGTTATAGATCGGTAATTTGTCCCATTTAGACTATATTGATGATATCTGATTTAATATCAAATCAAATCAGCTTGGGCTGTTTTATTTCGAACTAATCTCTCGTTTAGAATTTTTATTTTTACGTTGCCGAGGCTTTTATCTACTGTACATACTGTACATATGTTTATAGTTTATTTTAATACTAGTTATTATGTAGTGGAGCGCTCCACAAACCTGGTTTAAGCACCCTAGTCGGCCCTTTTGCCGATTGACCTATCCAAGGCGGTAACTGATGGTATTTCTTTATGTGTGTTATGTCTCGTCTCTGTGTTTTTTGTCACATTTACATTTACCTTGTTTGCCTTTGCCTACTGGTAAAAAAAATTTAAATATATGTGGAAATGTTTATAGGACCTTTTCTTATCTACCTATTTACAATTTACGTCATATATTATAGACCAATACTGTAAATAAGCTTCAATATTCATTTTGATCCATTTTGGCCCGACGAAACAAAGATTTTGTTGTAACATCGCCATGATTTTTTGCCTTTATGTGTTACCTTCTTGAAATAAAGTTGTTATTATTATTAAAATTATTATAATTCTTATTATTGTTATTATTATTATTATTATTATTATTATTATTATTATTATTATTATTATTATTATTATTATTATTATTATTATTATATTTATTATTATTATTATTATTATTATTATTATTATTATTATTATTTTAATTATAGGATAAAGACAAATAAAGACAAAAAAGTTTCAGAGCTAAATGTTCCTGAATCCTCATTTCAGTAAGTAAGATGGCTATGGAAATATCATGTAAATACGTGAATTTAGAGAAATCACAGGTTTGGTGTTTTCCCACTGTTCAAATCAAATGTGGCCTTCGCCTTTCATTTTTATGTGACTCAGGACAATGCCGGCTTAGATTCCAAAAAGTACACTTACCTTTGTCAATTAATGTCGGCACATCAATAGATATTTGGTTGTACGTATGAGTTTATGCCAACAGAAGTTTCCGCCAATTGCGATTAGTTTAACTATAAATGGAATGCATATGATTTGAGCTTATTTGCATTGCACTTTACCGACACATAAATTTCTGGTTTTCAAAAAAGCTATTATCGGGATGAGTGATATGTCAATGTAAAACCAGTTAAACATAAATATTGATATACACTGTGCACGGATTTAGATTAACTTTAAAATAAGATATTTATGTCATATGACAATCAACAAAAGATGTAGGACTAGTATTAACGTCGTTCACGTGCTTGAAATGTTCTCATATTTTCACCTTTTTGGTGTACATCATATGTCATTTACATAGGTGTGATTAATTGCTAAATATCCCCGTATTGCTGGTTCTTGACTAGTGCATGTAAAAAAGGAAGACTGAAAGATATTTTCTATTAAAATTGAATATTTGGTTGTTTTGGAACGGCATTGCAATTATAATCATTATAGCGACGTGATTCGTGGAGTATGACTGATGTAGGGTATGAGTATGACTGATGTAGGGTATGAGTATGACTGATGTAGGGTATGAGTATGACTGATGTAGGGTATGAGTATGACTGATGTAGGATAGAAGCTCTGTCGCATTTCTGGTCCACAGTAAAACCCGTGCTTGAACAACACAATTAGAGGCAGAGAAGTCAGATGAGCGGCAATTCAACAACTCTTCAACTCTACTTACGATGAGGTGCAAAAGTAGTTTAGATAATAATAATGTATGTGTTAAATAATAAAAAAATCTCGTATTTTGAAGGTTTAATTGTTCTCTTAATTTAACAAATCCATTGCCATCGATTAACTTTTAATACAAGGTTATATTGACTAAGTGTATTTATTTTCCACTATGTTCATATGGGATTTTACCCATATCATGAAAAAAAACCATCTTCCGTTTGAATAATCTGACGTCACATGGTCGTTTAATATGTACTATATGGTATAGGGTGTTATCTAAGATTTGGGACAATGAGAGTCGATTCATTCTATATATATATATATATATATATATATATATATATATATATATATATATATATATATATATATATATATATATATATATACAGGGAGAGAGAGAGAGAGAGAGAGAGAGAGAGAGAGAGAGAGAGAGAGAGAGAGAGTTTGAATTGCTTAGCCGTAGAGTAATCCTAACACCTGTTTACAATTGACGACGAATGGTCAGCCAGAATGAATATCATATCGACTCTCATTGTCCCAAATCTTAGATAACACTCTATACCATATAGTACATATTAAACGATATATATATATATAAAATATTGCACAATATTGCACTTCTGTCTAGGAAAACTATTGAGCTTATTAAATGTGATACATTGTACATTAATGCATTCAATATTTTTCTAAATATCTGGTCTTATATAGATCTTGACTAAATTCGTGAAAAACAACACGTCAAAAATATTGTGTCACAAAGACATTTCAGAAAACATTTTAGAGGGATTTGCAGATTGAACAGGCCAAATTGCGTCGTTTAACCCGTAGCTTCGTGATTGTCATAATCCAACACACGTTCTGTTGTCAGCGGGCTGACCAGACAAACAATGTCATAACGATTGGAGCGCCACTATAGGACCACACGTACTGACCATCGGTGAGTATTCCCTCGGACCAATAATATTATTGATGTGAAACATACGATGCTTTGAAATTGACCGCAGCTTGAGCAAATATAATGAGGGACTGAAGGTAATGACGGCCATTTGTCGACTTTATTAAAATTCATTCAAAGTATTTTACATTAGGGAGGAAACTGTTATTGCCCTGTTCATAAACAGTTTTGCACTTAACATTTTAACTGGCTCGTGTGGTCGGTTTTAAGAAATTTGGTCATAATTTAAAAATTTCTCAAAATATTTGTTTCAGGGGATCTACTGTTCACCGAAAATTCTGTCTAGAAATGTGTATGGAGTCTTCCTCCACAGAAATAGCTGAAATGGCAATTATAGTTGGCTACGATGATTTAAAAAATCATGTGTCCACAATAA
Source organism: Sinonovacula constricta (assembly GCA_007844125.1). Taxonomy (NCBI): domain Eukaryota; kingdom Metazoa; phylum Mollusca; class Bivalvia; order Cardiida; family Solecurtidae; genus Sinonovacula; species Sinonovacula constricta. Next base: position 51,547,173 of record CM017566.1, read on the forward strand.
AATCGTTCCGGCAGTATTCGTCCATGTAAAACAGACAATATATGTAAGATAAGCTGTGTTATATTTCCATATTGTCATTAAAAATTCTGTACACGGAAACGTACACAGTCATTTAGTCACAAGAAAAGGAAGACCCAAAACAAGTGCCTGGATAAAACCGCAACTCACCACATGTCAGATGGTCTTTACACATTTAGACCTTTAACGGGATTCAAACACAAGCGCTTAGAGGCTACAGAGTAGTTATAAATGGGCGACTCTACCACTGTACCACGCAAATGGGTAGGTTGAACAAAAATACGGAAAATATTCATACTTCTACAAGTAGCTAATTTGTGTGTTAAATTGTAAATTGATTACATTTTTTGTTAAACATTTGTGTTTAATTTATCGATAGAGAAGAGAGACCTAGTGAGAAAGAAAGAGGTGGAGAGATAGAAAAAAACCCAGATTGAAATATATATACACTGCCATATACAGACAGAGAAAAAAGAGAGGGAGATGTAGGGAGCCTACTTAGCTGTGCTCAGCTCGGGTTTCGATGTAAACGAGTGTTCTCTGTAAACTGATACAGTAGTTCTGAAAATTAAAATAATAAAACAATCGTCTTATCCTTTTTTGTATGTTATATGCATATGTTTATAAAATATAAACAATATATCCTTAAGACGACTATATACATATCTATTTTTATACATACATCCATACATACATTCATACATACATGCGTGCATCTAAACCTACGTACATACCTATATATACATTCCCTACGTACATACGTACGTACGTATATACCTACGTACAGACCTACATACATACATGCATGTACATACACACACAACATACATACATACATACATACATACATACATACATACATACATACATACATACATACATACATACATGCATACATACACGCACGCACTTTGCTTATGCATTATATAAACTTTATCTGAATTTCATATATATCGTGCACAGATTTTACTTTGCATAGTCGATAAAAATTATAATATGTTTATTTACCCAAAAATTGGAGGTAAACGAAAATGCATATAATACTTACTTGTGCATCTTGCCATGTTGTCGTATTGTTCACACTGAGATAAGTCGGGTGAGTTTGTTTCTGAAATATATACAAATCTCAATACAACACTATTAGGAATTAATTAACTATAATGTTATAGTAAATTATCTGGATACTGCTTTATAATCGCCTCAACTGTCAAAATATTCGGATCAAACGTCCAAAAACAAATGTTTATGCCGATGTTATTTAGACAGGCAATTAGTCTTTCGTCTTCTGTTAAAGTTATAACTGTTGAAAATAAAGTATGTTAAGTTACCTTATTTGATACATGTACTTGACAAAGTTCTTTAAAGAAATTATTTATGTGAAGCCCCACCGATGCTTCAAATTTAGAAATGTACAATATGCAAAGATTTATGAAAAGCAAATCAAACTAAACGTATACCAAGCATTCTTTCGCCGATGTAATAGTACGCAGTCCCTGGAAGAGGGATTAAAGATATGCCATGATGACACATGCCATGACATCCTTGACAGTAGCCTTACTTGTAGAAAACACACGCACAGTCGGACAGCTCGGACTAGCGGGTCACACATTCAACCCTAGACCGGATGTCTGTCTGTAGAAATATGACGTCTGCATTAGTACACGAGAGACCATCGTAGCTGGCCAGTCTGTTCGCTTTGATCTCCGTGACTGTATTAGCATCACATTGGTATACTTTTCGACACGAGGAAAAACAACAAAGTTCCACAGCTAAATTTTGACATGCTGCAGGTTAGTAGGTCTCCTTTCAAGTCACGAAAATGGTTATGGCTGACTTCTAAAGACCCAAATAAGAGTTCTTGTGCTTCATGACGTGAAGCTTCCCGGGCCCCGGAATCTTTGGCTTCGACCTGTTTACAACCATCGGATCTTCCTCGGCTTAGATTTCACTTAAATACGTCTACAGACATATGACAATTCATGTGAACCACTCAGTAAACATGTTTGTGCACGGCGGCAGTATGTGAAATGGCAAATACATGCTTCCGCCTAAATGTTTTCTTTGATGCTATAAATGTTATGACTGCGGTGTGAATTTATTTGCATTGTCTCGCTTTGTTTGGTTTGCAAATGCTTTAACGTCCACATTATATATTTATCTGTCATAAAAACATGACATTTGTATGTTTAGTCTGTTTTTTTTTTCCAGGCGTTTGGCTTAGAATAAATGCATTGTCCTATTACATAAGCGTCCATAATGAGAGTTAAAACTAAACAAAGTATTAATAGTAACCTATATTAATTTAGATTCAGCTTTGCACTAGTGTACAGGCATGATAAATAGATATCTAAATCTAACATTAAGATCTGTACGCATTGATTATTCATATGGTTATTTTACAACGAGACCATTATCCCAAAAGAAATCTCGAACAGTGTAAAGAATGTTTACACACTTGTTGTACCAGAAGCATTTTTCAAAAGATATAATCAGACCTCACACGGATTCCTAGTCGATAAACATATTTGCATCGTCCGTATTTACTATTCTCAATTAGTCTATCTAAGACAGTGCCACCAAGGACGTAGGTAAATTAAAATGGACAGTCCATTAAAAATTAAAAACTGTGTGGCCAGCAATAAAAATTATTAAATGTAACATTTCTTACTTTAGATCCAGCTTGCACCAGTGTACATAGGTAAATAAGAAAAGGTCCTGTCAAACTTTCCACAGATATTTAAATATTATCTACCTCTAGTCAAAGGCAAACAGGGTAAATGTAAATGTATCAAAAACACAGAGACGAGACATCACAAGCAAAAAGAAAAACACCAGTTACCGCCTTGGAACGGTCAGTCGGCAAAAGGACATGCTAAATAGATATCTATAGCTATCAACAAGACTTGTACGCATATTGTTATTATACAGAGAAAATAGTATCAGCTTATCTAAGACAGTGCTATTATGGCCACTCTGACATTATATAAGTTAAGGTACTGATAAATTGTAATAATATGTCTTTCAAGTCAAATTTGTCTTTTACAGGTGTTACCCGACAGTTTGGACCAAAGATTTTTCCCGAATAACCAAATCTGTCATTGTTACCTGAAAAGGTCTTGCGAAATACTGTTCATTGATGCCCTAGATCGTTGTGAATAGCAAAGTATAAATCTACACTAATCACTGCAAACAGAAATTTCCTGTCTATCTGCAGAGATAGATATTTTTAAACTAATAAAGAATGATTAAATATATATTTTGGTTATATATATATTATATTTAATTACATAAACATTTAAGGTGTGTGCTTTTATTCTGTAGACATGTCTTTTGAATAGGTAAATAAGAAAAGGTCCTATCCAAATGTTCACAAATATTTAATTTTTATCTACCAGTAGACAAAGGCAAACAAGGTAAATGCAAATGTGACAAAAACACAGAGACGAGACATAACACACATAAAGAAAAACCACCAGTTACTGCCTTGGAACAGTCAATCGGCAAAAGAAGTCAATAAACAAAAGCTGTCCTTTAAAAATAGTTTTCCCATATGTCAACTATTCTCGCATCTGATTAAACGTAAAAACCTTCAAAAGTGATTTATATTTAACTCTTTTTATAATGAAGTATCAACATGTCGTAGATAAATGCCTTGGCAACCTAACAATTACAAACGAGCGAGTGAAATAAAATAGCTCAGATAAAGCTTATCATAACTTAAACTAACATTGCTTTAAGAAATCTGATTATGAAAAATGGAAAATTATAAAACATATAAATAATATTTAAATGCCGTGGAAATACCAACAGTGTGCAACAAGCCGTTAAGCGAAATTGACATTATAAATAAAATATTGTCCCTGCTGTTGTTGTTATTTTGTAATTGCTTTTCCATGAAACGTTTAGCGGTAAATGAAAAGACCTTTAAGTAAATATGACAGCCCTATAAACATCACAGCATATACGAAGATTTGAAGCCTTGTATAAACTTGGAATCGTACGGAATACAATGGTTGGTTCGAAAACCGTCGGGAAATCCTGTTTACACAAGATTTGTCATTTGTTCAGTGAAAGTGTCAAACGTGTGTTGTTAGTTTGTGATTTTGTCGTTAAGCATTTCACCTAGGCATGAATAGGAACAATCAATGATAAGCTGTGTTGCATTATGTGCTAAACTGTCATAGCGACACCAGTCTGAAACAATGATACGACCTATAACAACGATACATAAGTTGGATTGTATTAATTTAGTTTATAAACAGGTTTTTCAGGGATACGGCTGTAACATGAAATATAACTCAGCATATCAGAATAATTTCATCGATATACGTTTTTGGTATATTCAGATGGTAAATACAGATAGCGTATTACATTTCTTAATTATGCTTGTCCTACGTGTGTTCTTCTTAACATGATTTACTTTATTCCTAAATTGAATGTAAGGTTGCCCGCTTGACATGATGACATTTGACTTGATAGAAGCTAAATAAAAATAATAGCCTTGCAACATTATCTTTTGTCCACAAGTTGTTATTGTTGTTGTTGTTGTTGTGGTTGTTTGGAGTTTTGGGGATTGGTTGCTTTTGTGTGTGTTTTTTCTTTGTTGTTGTTATGTTGTTGTTGTTGTTGTTTAGTTCTGTTTTTGTTTTTGTGTGTTTTCTTTGTTGTTGTTGTGTTGTTGTTGTTGATTTGTGGGTTGTTGTTTTTTTTAGGTGGGGCGGGCTGGGGGGGGGCGGCTTAAATCAATTATTAGTATCAATGCCACCATGCTGTCTTCAATTTATCTAATAAACGTACCGACAATAATAAAGTGATACTACTATTGTAAAAGCTAATTCCTCTCTGAACAGCTCTTTCTTCTCGAACTTGCATATATTAACTTTAGTAAGTGATTTATCAGAAAGTACAGAGGATGCATGTTTTCGATTGTCTTTCTAGAAAATTATAACAGATTGTTTGTTTAAACAAAATTATAGCTTATTTATCTGTAGTATATATAAGAATCAGTGGGTAAAGGTTTTAATGCAAAATGAAAGTGCTTTCCAAGTATAGATATTGTGGCGAATGAGAAAATTCTCGGATTCTGACCGTTCAGTCATATGTATATAATTAGTCATTATGCATAGTTTACGTCTCAAACGTTGTTGCATTTTTTCATAATTGTTATCTATTTGTTAATTGTCCTATTTATTTCAGAATTTTTTCCTAGGAACAAATGCACGTTTCCAAACTTTAAAGCAAACGTCTTTATAATTGGTTTTAAAAATGTCTCCGGGCTGTTGTTACAGCTTCAAGAAGCGATCGTATTTTGTTAACAGTTATGTTTAAAACAAAAATCACAATTAAAATCTTATTTATATCAATTGCTGAATTTTATTTTCATATTACATGACTGCACTAATTATCAGAGACTTATACAGAAACATTTTAATAGAATATGTAAACTTTCTTCGGTAGTCAAGTCTTGTTAGGATTTAAACTGTTTGCTGGTACGTTTTATGGTTGCTGTGTTTTTAGTGTCTGCACACATAATACTGAAATGGGCTGACAGTTTGCAATTGGTACACAAGCTAATTCCCAGGCATATTGTACAGTAGTTGGGTTTTTACCATCTATTTTGATTTGCCGGACACTCATGTGACCTCAGTCACACGGTGCTAATCTAAAATGTGCCAAATAAGAATTGACAGATCGATACCTAGTTCGATTTGTTTCCGACTGAAACGGATATGCTATGGATAACAGAGGGCTATATTTTGTATGGTTTTATATATGTCTACATTATAGAACAGTAACTTAAATGCGCCCTGAAGTACTAGATACTCGGATCAATAAATACAAAGCAAGTAACCATATAAAGGATACAATATTGGTATGGTTGTAATGACGGAAAATGGCCAACAATGACAGGCATAGACCAACAATTCGGGAAAATTCCTTAGGTATGAGAGGGTAAATTATCATGTATTAAAAATATTTAATAGATGGTAAATGTGACTGATGATATATTCATTAAAACAGGACCTACATATATACTAAATTAGCTGTTCTGTTAATTAATAATGTAAATATTGGTCCGAGGTATAAGATTGTTTGTCATAAACATGTGAAAATCAAGACTCATATATGAAACTGCATTGCGAATACTTGTTTTATTTTATTAAATGCTCTGTTTAAATCATTTTTTCTACATGATTGTTCTGTGACCTTGATGCTCTGCATCATCTTTTTCTGTCCCTCTTTTTGTTCCAGGAAGGGTTTTTATGGTTCGTCGAGGAAACCTGTTTTTGTCATAATTTTCAAAACTTTGCTCTATTACAGTTCAGGACATGTTAAATCTAACAAAACGATGATTTATAACAGTTCAAGACATGTTTAATCAAACAAAACTATGTTGTTTAACAGTTCAGGACATGTGTTATCTAACAAAACTATGATGTATAACAGTTCAGGACATGTTAAATCTAACAAAACTGTGTTTTATAACAGTTCAAGTCATGTTTAATCAAACAAAGCTATGTTGTATAACAGTTCAGGACATGTGTAATCTAACAAAACTATGCTCTATAACAGTTTAAGGCATGTGTAATCAAACAAAACTATGCTGTATTACAGTTCAGGACATGCGTAATCAAACAAAACTATGCCATATAACAGTTCAGGACATGTTTAATCAAACAAAACTATGATGTATAACAGTTTAGTACATGTTTACTCTAACAAAACGGTGAAAAAACATTAATCAAGTGTATTTTTAACAATTGGTAAAGTATAATAGACATATATCTAAAATATATCAACAAGATAATACACATACTGGTTATCTTGGTATAATGTTTAGTGCAAGGCTTTAATATAGTGTGGGTAAAACAAAACGTGATAATGCATGTATCAAGTGTTTAAATGTTTAATGTTTGTCGAGAATCATAGACAAGATATTGCATTTGTATACATACATGTGCGATGAAACAGTGTAACTTAATTGTGTCTGTTTTCTTTTCTTTTTATCGCCCGGAGAGATAAACAAAACTACATTAAGTAAAATTGATATTCATGCTGCTATTCGTGAAGCGTACCTTTTAAACTACTGTTGCAACATCAAATGACCACGACATTGGAATAACAGGATTAACTCGGAATATGTATTTTACAAGATACATGTTTAAAGGTGGTGTCCGACAGTTAACCTACACTATATACATGCAAGATTTCGGGGATTGTATGCATAATTTATATATAAACTTATACTTAAGTCTGAGTAAAGACGAGTTTGAACACAACCTATATGTGAGATAGTACATATTGCGAAAAATAACTCTTAAGTATTCATTATTTTCAATTCAATAAATAAGTGATCTCTGCTAAAGATATAGACGTCTGCGCGGACTACCCGGATGACGATATAACACGATCTCAAAGTAAGTTGTCACGTGGTTTTCTTAGTTTAAAAATAGCTATCTCTGCAGCGTGGCTCAAATAGGAAATGCCTGATTGTAATGATTATTGGGGTGTAATGCTTTATTTTTTTCCACAGATCTATGGTATCAATGAGCAGCATTTTGCAGGACCTTTTCAGATGACTTTTGTTATTTGATAAAAGTAATTGGTCCATACTGTCAGGTACCACCTTTAAACTATCATAACATACACATTTGTTACAGTGAACAATACAATTATGCAGCCTCACTGAAAAAAAAAACTCTTAGGCTCCCAATTCTTAAAAAGCTTTAACATCAAATCCGACAGTAACAGCACAGCAACGTAGGTTACTAGGAAAATAAACACGTACACAAGATAGAAAAAAGAACATCATACATAAAAAAATAAAAGCACTCATATATACAGTCTAACTGTCTAAATAAGGGCGTTCCAGAATAGTTGTTTAGAAGGATTTACAGATGAAATGTGCAAGTTTGCTGCAACCGTGGTCGTCCAAGCCGTAGTTGTAAGGTTTCCACATTCCAACGCACGTTGCGTTGGCATCAGGTTGTCCATACGCAAATAGGGTCATGTTGATTGCGGCGCCACTGTGGGACCAGACATACTGACCACCTGTTAATTCCCCTCCGGACCAATAATAGTGTTGATCTGGAAAAGATATTGTCTTTACCTCGACAGTGAACTGAACCTACATGACAAAGGCCTGAGGAGCAAAGTTTGCAACTTTAACAATTCGGTCACCAACGATTTTTTGTTACTAAATTACGAGTGATTTGCTTTTACAAGTAGGATGGTGTCTTGAGTCGCTACCAGTTTAACGACTTGTGGATGTTGCATGTATCGTTTAAACACAGTTATAATGAGACATACGTAGAGAGGGATACTGGCTGACCATATAAAAGACTGAGCCACATAGATAGACAAAGAGGTATATGAAGAGAAAAAGAAAGACGCAGACATAAACAACAAGACACAGAGAGACACATTCGCACACATATACACAGGTAGAGACAGAGAAACAGGAAATGAGCATAGACGGAGAGATACAGGAAGAGAGACAAGGGAAAAGCGATAAGGATATAAACAGGGGCACAGAAAAACATCTAAAGAAATGCATAGAGATACAGAGATAGATAGATGGAGAGAGAGAGAGAGAGAGAGAGAGAGAGAGAGAGAGAGACCTACAGAAAGACACACATAAAGAGAGACAGAAAGACACAAATGAAGATAGATAGAAAGATAGAAAGACACAAACAGCGAAAGGCACATTGAGAGACACTGGCAGAGAGTCAATAAATGAACTGTAAAAAGCGGCACAGGCAGAGAAACACAGAAAGACATACCACAGAGGCACAGAGAGAGAGTCATATATACAAAAAATAAAGTGATACTAAATTTACCTAGTTGAGTAGCTATAAAGTTGAGCTCTTCTTGAGTTTCAGTGTAAAACAGAGTTGCCTCTAGACTGTTACAGAAAGTCTGAAATTTAAATACATATATTTGTGAACCGACTTTGGATATTACTTTAAACTGCCAATGGTATTCGCCATGTTGTTTGTTCTGTAATAAACGTAAAACATACCAAAGTGTCTATAGTTTATAAGAAAAATGTATTTTATTATAGTAACTATTATAATGGTATCTGGAGTGTCTTTAAAAGGAGACATGTGATCAAATAAAACTGCACTTTGAGAATTGTTCACATTAAAGTACACGATAACAAAGCCCATTAACATCACCTAGCAGAATTCATCCGAGAATAATTGGGTCATGTTAAGTAATATAATAGTATGCTGAATCTGTCAACCTCATCCCTGTATGAGCTGTCCGATAGTGATCAGCTCTTCTCTGTAGCAATAAAAATCAATATGTCGAGGTGAAATATTTTTTGCAAATTAAGAAGAATGTGTATTTGCTATTGGATGCATAGAGGCATTGAAGATTAGAATTGATCAGCTATTCTCTTTAGCATATCTAGAAATATGTCGAGGTGAAATAAATTCTTTTGCAAATTAAGAAGAATTTGTGTTTGCTATTGGAGGCATTGAAGATTAGAATGTATGTGATCAGCTCTTCACTGCAGCAATATCTAGCAATATGTCGAGGTGAACTAAAACTTTCTGCAAATTAAAAATAAATTGTATTGGTTTTTGAGGTATTGACGATTTGAATGTATCAACGCCATGATCGTATCTTGCAGGCACAATGTGAGGTGAATGCGCTGAATGCAGCTTCAGGGTGCAGTGGCAATCGGAACACCTAGATAATTCACGAATAATCTCTCGGATGTATGTAGGTATTCACCTCGGTCATTTCCCTTAATGGGACCATTTTTGTGACAGACGTCAAAGCAAAGATGGTAGCTCGGATAACAGCTCACTACAGTATGATGCCTGTAAAACTTCAATTTGTGGCGGCTTAAAATTTAAACAATCCAATTTTAATTTACCAAGCGCATCAGACACGCAGCTGTCAATCGATGGCATTGTTTATGTTTTGTGCGAAATACATTTAGGCCTATTCTTCTTCCGACTTTCGGCCAACAAAACGATTTTGATTTCATTAAGTATCATTGCACCAGATACATCCGAGGGATGACTGTCCCGAGGACGGAATTACCCGAGGAGTTCCGATTGGGTGCAGTGAGCGTTTAGACTCATGCTGACCAATGGCAGTGTAGAACGCCAATGTGCATCACTGTGGCTAACTATTATAGACCACCCTCTCTGTGACAGCCCTGCGCATAGTACGTATCACATTTATAGGTTTATGACCATTCGAACTGTGATCTCATTGCTCTAAACACGACCATTTTGATGTATTTAACACGTTAAGCAGAGTTAGAAGATATGCATCATAACGCTGAAGATGCTTTGTGAATACTTGCCATTGCATTTTGCCAAGTTGCCATGTAACTCGAGGCAAGATAGTACGTGGTGCCGAAGGTGAAACCACCTTTAACGGAGCTGATGGCTGGAACATATACACAATGATTGGTTATGTTTTTTTATATGAACAAGAGTTTTAATCAGTATTTAACTAATCGGATAAAACATACATTACGATTGACAAACATCAAGTTTGTATATATCGTTTAAATAGGCATTCAACTTGTCATAGTTTAAGATAGTGACAACAATGTATTCAGTGGCGTAGTGTGGCTTACTAAGTATTTACCTGAGCAATATTAATAATCGGATGTTGGAAGAACGTTTATACTTACAACATGAAAACTGCAGCTTAATTTGGAGTACTAAATATGCAATATTGACACTGTTAACAGTCACAATAACACATCTGCACTCCATTTTTGTTGATTGACATATAACTTACTTGTGATATGCCTGATCCTCTGCGAGTTGTATAGTAAATTATGACATACAACATCGTATATTTTGATATCGACGTCATCGTTTATTTCTCGAACTCTTTATAGCTGTGATGTTATAAACATGCCATTCGATAATGGTCAGTGATATTTAATAATACATGGCGCTTATGTTGATTTGTAATAATGTAAACCAAAATACAAACCACGGTAAATGTAATCTCAAATGTGGTTAGTGTTTACATAAGAAATACACAATATATTCTAGAGAAACTGGTCATTATGCCGGATTAGCGGCGTTCCCGTAATAATGGTCAAATTTTTCAATGAATATAATAGCCAAATAGTTTGTACTTATAAGAATTGGTAGTAATAGCGACGTGATCGCATAACTGGTGTGGCCGTTAAGTGGCGTGGTCGTTAAGTGGCGTGGTCGTTAAGTGTCACTTTTACATTTTAATAGGAAGCGACATCCGCTGTCCTTTTGGTGGTTGTTCAAACAAACGGCCAAACGGTTTCCGAAAAAAATGAAAATAATAACTCGAGAAACAAATGTTCAATAATTGTAAAGTCATTTTAAAAGAGGAATTTTAATAGAAACGCTTTGCTCTTCATAACGTCGCACCTATTCAGAAAGTCGACCAAGGCAATTTTCGAAAAGAAAAATCGTATTTTTGTGTATAATACACTAATTTCACTTGATATTACAAACATGATGTTTCATATGATTTGAAATTCAGAGAGAGAGAGAGAGAGAGAGAGAGAGAGAGAGAGAGAGAGAGAGAGAGAGAGAGAGAGAGAGAGAGGGAGAGAGAGAGAGAGAGAGAGAAAATTTAAACTTATTTAAATTACCGATATCTGTATCTGGAACGTTAAGGTTTTAAGAGAGACACCATATCTTGGTATTTGTCTGACATTATATTGATTTGGGTTAAAAGTTGAAGGTTTTATCAATTATAGAAAATAAGTAAAATACAAACATAAGTCATACTTTTGTTGGTGTAATAGTACCGTGACCCCGGGAGAGCTGGTAACGTCGCACCATGATGACACAGGCCCATGCATCCTTGACAGTAGCCCTGCTTGTAGAAAACACACGCACAGTGAGCCAGGTCGTAGCAGAGCGCCATACATTGAAACTCTTGCAGGACATCCGTCCGCAGATACACGGTGTCTGTCTGAAGACACGAGAAACCGTCATATTCGACCAATCTTTCAAATCTGGTTAAACTGACCTCTGCACCGGCATTGCGTTGAATTAGTTGTAATACGACTAAAATGATATAAACTATTACAAAGCTGAGTTTCCCCATTCTGCAGGTTCTTGCATCTGCTTTAACCTCACTAAAATGATTATGCTTACGATTTTAAAAGAAAATGATATTGTTACAGAAAGCAAACGTCGTTGTTTAGTTCAGGTGCATAATAACGCAATTCTTAGGGTTTTCTAAGGAATCCGGATAAACCCGGCTGTGACTTACTTAAATTTAAGTGATCTTCAGGTTCCTACGTTAAGAATCAATGAATTACTTGCAAAACTTGGTGCTGTGAAAAAAAGAAACATCCGCTAAAATGAGTTCCCTTTTGTCTGTAAAAGTAATGACTGTGAATGTACTTCCATTCCAATATCTGCATATTTGCTTTTCGAAAATAACGCACCGTCTATTTTTTTTCTTATGCATAGAAAATAGTATACTTGGAATAAATTGTATCGCCTTGTCCCCACCAGACCGAATGATTTTAAAACGATCGATATTCAAACAGTTGGTGGAACTATTAACCTAAAAACAAACAAACAAGCCTTAAGGAAACCTTCTAGCTTACACTATATGAGACAATATTTAACTATTGCTTCAGTTTGTCCAAACTAAGCTAATACAATTGACCTGAACTTCACACTCGTACAAATTTCACGAACACAGCTTTTGCATTGACTTTTGCGCGTGTAAACTTATTATTAACATGCAGTTATAATAATGTTACAAATAAAACTTATTTATTTTAGCCGACGTACAAATTAATATATATTTACGGCGATCTTTGTTGTTTTCAGAAAAACGACGAGGGTTATGTAAAAAGAAATCTTAAACGCAATCGCCCATATACAAAACAAGTACCGCCTACATGGACTATCATTAAAATTTTAATAGTTTCTTGAAAAATATTTTGTCACACTCTTACTGGCAAAGAGTCAATAACTGAACTGAAAAAAGAGACCCTGACAGAGGAATACTGTCATAAAAGGAAATAAAACTTGGCTACACTGTGTTGCGCTTTAACATATTTTATTTTTTCACCGTACTTAGTGCAAACATGGAATATGCTTAATATAACTAGTTTTCGGCGATGTATGTTGTCATTTACATTATTAATAATGGTTAACATTGTCTTTAGGAATATCAGGTTTCATATTAATTATAGAGCATCTGGGAAAGCGATTTTAACCAAAACACCCCAATTTCGCACTTTAGGGCTTTTGCCTAAAGGGGGCATGGCTTTGCATGTCAATGGTATCATTATTTCAATTCATTAATAGACATTGACCCAGAATAAAGAAAACCACAAAAAACTGCAATATGGATTTTCTTCGATTACAATGTCATTTTGTTTTGTTTTCAAAGAGAGCATGCGTCTTTAATAGAGGAGCTACATAACACCAACATCAATAGAACACAAATCAGCAGTTAAGGAACAAGATGTCAATTTAAATTGTAATTTGACGTCACCACTTTCGTCATGACGTATAGAAAATATCAGCGCATGGACATTTTGTACTCAAATAGATCGTTTTTCTTTTCATTGCTTGCATTTGAGAAACTCGTCAGGAAGTGCGAGGTTAGAGCTCTGTAAACCGGTTTAAGCACCCCAGTCGGCCTATATTGCCGACTGACCGTTCCAAGGCGGTAACTGTCGGGTTTGCTCTTTTCGTTAAATGAATCATCACAAATTTGTTCTTACTTTCGCTTGGCCTTCATGTGAAATACCGTTGTTCTTTGCCTTTTTGGAGTTTGGTATGTGTTGCAATGCTCATAGGACTCTGTCATATATTCTTATTATTACTTTAAGGTGTAAATGATGTTTTTATGCTGTATTTAAATGGCAAGCCAATAGATTTGTTTGTTTGTTTTGGAGTTTATCGTCCCATCAACAGTATTTCAGTTATCTGGAGGCCGTGTTCACTTGAAGCAGATATAAGGCTACCTTCACTGTGTATAACATGCCGTGAACACCAGGCATGATGCCACACCCAGTCATATTATCCTGAAACCTGGCCAACCAGTCGTGGAACTACCTTTATTTTTGCCTGAGCGTTAGCATTGGAGCTTTCCCACTACCATTAATTATGACTTTTGTATGTCACGGCCCGTGTTCGAACACGACAAAAACCGCCCCCCACCCCGTACCTGCAGCCGACGCTCTACCGATTGCGCTACCAGGTAGACTTAATGCCGAATTCAAACTGTTAGTTTATAAATGTCCAGAGAGGCGTTCTCAGCAATTCCACTTCATTTGACCATAATAATATTTTCTAGTTGTATTAACGTTGTTGATTTGAAACATAAGTCTGAACAGTTAAAAATAACAAATGTGTCAATGCAACTCTTTATCAAAGCATTGTAAAATATTAATTTGTTGAAAATGCACCATGCAATAAAACGCTAGGCTGTATTATTAAAAGAAAAAGAGACATCATAAAGAACAACTAAAAGAAAAAAGAGCTGCAGCAGAAAATGTACAAAAAGGGCACTGGACCACGGACTTCTTTAACTTTTAAATTAAATGCTGTATGGAACTTTCCGGTCTGATTTTCGCCATTAAGAAAGCAATCAGGCTATTCTTTCAAAACATTGATGTCAGTCATCCTGGGAAATCACCTTGCCTGAAACAACTTGTCATATATCGTAAACTCAATGATTCGTTGACATTTTATTGTACCGTTGATGGTACAATATATGCCCAGCGCAGTTGCAATGACAGATCAATGGACAGATCCTTAATTAGATTTCCTTTAAGACAGGTTCTCTGCCTTGTTTTATTCGTGTTTGCTACTAAATAAAAATACTTGATTAAAATAATATTTTACTGTAAGTTTTGCAATGGAAAAAGAACTTCTACTTAAGTCTTAAACTTATTTTAAAGATATATACCCCTTTTCCATGTATAATTGTTTTTTATTTATAAATGATGTACATCCCTTAGTTGGCAAGCTCCAAGACCTTACAGGTACTTACTTACTTAATCGTTATGTCCTTTACTGTTTCTTTTCCTCCTTTCCGACTTCAGTCTCTCGTGTAATGCATTGGTAAGCGTATTTTTTGTTGTTGTTGTCTGTTGTTTGTGTGTGTGTGTGTGTTTGTGTTTTATTGTTGTTGTTGTTGTTGTTGTTTTTGTAAATACATTGCAGTGACCATTTATGATCATTACAACAACGTTCTGCTTTTTGTGGAAGAAGAACCCAGACAAGACCCCAATAACTAACTTCTGTGTTACCAAAAATACGCATGAGTGTGACCTCACGCTCGTGCGCTAGGTTATGCGATGAATATAAATCCGATGTGGAAGCAGGAATCGAGTGCAATAACGCCTTAAATGAAATTGATCTATCAAATGAGTAATTGCCTTTGCCTGTGTTCTGTTGTTGTTTTTTCCTAGTAGCATGTGGCCAAAATACATTAAGCAGCAGGAGCAGAAATATGTTCAATTGTGGTAGTTTATAGAACACAATGGGCGGGTGCGAAGCTGTTCGTCAATTCTGGTTATATAAATGTGTATTTATTCAGTGAAAGTATCGAGCATAATGTGTGTTGTCAATGATCCTGTCGTTCAGCTTTTTGACTTTGGACTGAACAGAAACTGTCAAAACAGTTATGGTAGAGGTCAAACGTTTGACCTAGGAGTGAATAAAAAGGGTCAACACAAATGAAGTAGAGACCGTGAGACAATTGACCGGGAATGAATAGAGACGGTCAATATAGTTATAATACAGCACAGACGTTTGATCTACGGATGAAGAGAAACGGTCAATATAGTAATAGTAAAGGTCACACATTTGTCCTAGGAATGAAGAGAAACTGTCAATATAGTGATAGTAAAAGTCACGCATTTGACCAAGGAATAAAAAAACAAACGGTCAATCTTGTTATAGTAAAGGTCACACATTTAACATATGAATGAATAGAAATTGTCAGTAGAATTATAGTAGAGGTCACACATGTGACCTAGCAATGAAAAGAAATGGTCAATATAGTTATAGTCGAGGTCACACGTTTGACCTAGGAAAGAAGTGAAACGGTCAATATAGTTATAGTAGAGGTCGCACATTTGACCTGCGAATTAAAAGAAACGGTCAATATAGTTATAGTAGAGGTCGCACATTTGACTTAAGAATAAAAAGAAACGGTCACAATAATTATAGCAGAGGTCACACATTTGACCTATGAATGAAAATAAACTGGCAATACAGTTATAGTAGAGGTCACATATTTGACCTAGGAATTAACAAAAACGGTCAATATGGTTATAGTAGAGGTCACACATTTGGCCTAGGTATGAACAGGAACGGACAATAGTTATAGTATAGGTCACACATTTGACAATATAGTGTTAGTTTATGTCGCACAATTGGCCGGGGAATGAATAGAAAAGATCAATATAGTTATAGTGGAGGTCACACATTTGACCAGGGAATGAACAATAACGGTCAATGTAGTGTTAGTAGATGTCGCACAATTGACTAGGGAATGAATAGAAAAGGTCAATATAGTTATAGTAGACGTTAAATATTTGACCTTGGAATAAATAGAAACTGGCAATATAGTCACATGTTAAGAAGAAATCACAAAGAGCTGACGATACAAACTGTAAATTTATTTGGCGCATATATCTAAGCTATATGTCCTCTGTGTCAGACAATTACACGCAAATCTTGCTTTATTTCAGGTTTTCTGCAACAACTATATCATTATCTTCCATGTTTGCCGACATAATATTGAATATAAGTTGACTTAAAACTTTTACCTAGTACTTTGATAATGGCAATCATGTTTTCTATACGCAATGTTAATGTGAAGATGTCTTACATAATATTTCTTAAAAAATATTTTGAAAGTAAATACAATGTGTTTTGTCTTCTTTTCAGTTATCAAAAGAAGGCATTGTTTGTTTCAGAACGTCTCTGAATCGCTAGTATTTCACCGTAAGTTACATAATTGCTGTTAAGTAAAAATATATTCTTCAAGAAATAATATTCAATTCTTATTTCTTGAAATGTTCCACAGATTTGATCAAAGAACTGTCTCTGTTTGTGACTGGTTGTCTTTCTACTGTATTAGAGAATCATAATCGTTTGATAATGGTTGGTATCTAAAGTATTTATATGCATGTAGGTTGTTATTTCTAAATGTATATGATTCTACTTCTTGTTATTGATCTTGTTTTTCTTCGTCTTCTTCTTCTTTTTTTCTTCTACTTCTTCTGTTTTCTTCTTCTATTTCCTATTTTTTCTTTTTCATCTTATACTTTTCTTCTTCTTCTTCTTCTTTTTCTTCTTCTCATTTTTCTTCTTTTTCTTCTTCTTTTTCTTCTTCTTTTTCTGTTTTCTTCTTCTTCTATTTCCTATTTATTTCTTTTTCTTCTTATTCTTTTATCTTTTTCTTCTTATTTTTCTACTTTTATTTCTTCTTTTTTTCTTCTTTTTCTTCTTCTTCTTCTTCTTTTTCTTCTTCTTTGTCATCATCTTCTTCTGTTGTTTTCTACTTTTCCTTTTCTTCTTCTTTTTCTTTTTCTTTTCCTTCTTCTTGTTCTTTTTCTTATTTTTTTCTTGTTCTTCTTTTCCTTCTTCTCTTGCTTTCTTTCACATGAAAAACGGCTGAAACTGACGAATTTAACAAGTATACAATGAAACATGTGATGGCGTCCCGTAGGAGACTTCTAAGGAAAATTTACACGCTATACAACGTCCCACAGTTGCGTTGGTTTTATTTTGTTGTATAAAGGCTCTTTTTGAGATAACTGGAACATGTACGAACCAACAGAAACTCAAATTTCTTTTTAATGTAGTTATTTTATCGCACTAATGATTTCTTTGAAAATAATTACAATAACTTTTAAAAGGATAAAAGAAATGTGATTCCAATGTAAGCTTATGCCCAGACACTTTGTCCTGTTTTTTACTTGAAAAACAATATGCAATAAGTATTCGTGTATGCATTAAACAATTGCTTTACTATCCCGTCAGAAAAAAAAGGGTTCTACAAATCCTTCCCTGATCGTTTTTTTGGTCTTTTAAAAGCTAAAGTATATGTAACTCATTATACCTCTTTCAGTTGGTATCTGTTTATTTGATTTTGAAAGCGCCTCTAGTGGTTATTTAGACAGTCGGATCGAATTTTATTATCGCTCGTATTCATGCATAGATTCTCACGACGGATCGAAGCCAAAGGTGTCGATTATTGTTAACTAAATGCGCAGACAAATCGACCCTAAGTGTGTTTGGTTCACAGTAAAGATACCAAGGTTATATATATGTAGTTTAAATGTAAAACTTTAAACTGTGAATGAATGCATAAATATATGTTAATTAAAAATTAATCAGTCTTCGGTATATATATATATATATATATATATATATATATATATATATATATACATATATATATATATATATATATATATATATATATATATATATATATATATATATATATATATATACAGTCAACTCTCGTTAATTCAAAATCGGTTATCTCAAATTTCCGGTTATGTCAAACTGTTTTCTACGGTGCCGTTTTTTTCCCTAAGTTTCTATATAGACTCCGCTTAATTCAAATTCGGATGTGTCAAACTATCGGATATATCAAACTAAATTCTTTGTCCCCACACGTATAAAACTACTGAAATCAGTTGGTCTATCTCAAACTTCAAATTGCTATAAGATGCAAAACGGCAACAATAGTGATTTTCACACCTACCGTAAAACTCGCGAAGATTTAGGCGCGAGTTTTATCGCCAATTATCGGCAATCAGGATGTCACGTAATTTAGAGAAGAGGTTAATCAATTATTATTTAATTAGCTGATTAAATGAACAACAATTTTGTTAATCAATTAACGCTGATTAAAGTGTTTCAGTTTATACTTGTTGTTGGCCATTAGGCCTTGCATTTACGACGACGCAACAACATACAATAAAAAGAAGAATATTAAATTACACTGTACAAAATCTAATAACACTTTAAACATGCAAAACCACAAAAACTTGCAGAAACTTAGTTTACAGTGGCAGATATAACAAGGAATTTCAGTCATTATCAGTCATTGTGTTGCAGGTAAGATGTTAAAATTTACACAAACTATCCTTAAATTCGGATAATTCAGACTTCGGATATCTCAAACTATTTTCTACGGTCCCTTGAAATTTGAGATAACGAGTGTTGGCTGTATATATATATATATATACACTTTCATTATTATATCATTTATATAATGTATTGCATTATATCATATCATATTATATCATATTATATCATATCATATTATATAAATTCGATATAACTTCCATGTTATTAAATATCTTAGATATAAAAAAATTCCAGTGGATATCTCCATCTGTTATGCAAGCATCATGCAATCAATGGATAGAACACAAGTCGATTTATAATAAAAACTTACATGCGATATTTAAATTATCCTTGTACTTGTCCTGTTAACTTTAAATAACAATTAAAAACTGTGCAACATACTAAAGCATAACTGAGAAAGAAACAAGTGTGTAATATATGTTAACCATGATGAAGATAAAAAATGGAAAAAAATATTTTTACTTATCGACATTGCTTTCAAGCAATTAAATAGACTTTTCAACATACAAGTGTTCAATACGATAACTCTTTCGTTCTATAGTTTCCTTTGTCCTGTTATAGACATTAGTTCAATCAATGTATAAAAATGAAAGACACTATAGAAAACATATTGACTAAGTGTTTTTGAATGGCAACAAGCAGCACCGAGCAGCACTGAGCTTTCCTATATTTTCAAGTTTTCAGAAAATGTATGTATATGTATATATATTACAGCAGGTGTACATTTTCTGAAACTTGAAAATCATTTTGATATATATTCTGCAAGAAAGAAAGGTTGCCCTATGCTATGTTTATCTAGACTGCTGTGTTCTTTTATCTTAAAATAGATCTAGTTCTTAAGCCTCTGCAACTCTACCAGCAAACGCCTCAAATGTCTATTTACATACTGTCAAGTTAAGCCTTTTAAGCCTGGGGCAAACTTGAACCATGATTTAACGACCCGATTCGATTGCAATTTAGCTAGATAGTAAATAACCCCATACGACGTTAGCATGTAGCGTGTTCCCACAGATGGTAAATCTAAAACTGATTAGACTGCAGTTTCTGCCGTCGTCGAATGGTTTTGTTTACCCTCGCCTTTCACCCATAGGCATATGGCGGGCAAAGGTTTCCGTCAATGCTATCTTTTTGCACGTGTTTTATTTTATTGTATACATTTGTTTTAGCTGAAACGATAATTCATTATGTATATATAAATTGTATTGCATGTTGTTTTATCGCGTTAGGGAGACAATTTTATTAAAAACAATACTAGTGTAACGCAGATCAATTATATGTTTTGTTTTTGTTTTCGTTGTTTTCTTTGTTGCAAACACCATATAAAAATCTGCTAACATCAAGGAAGTAGAAAAGACATGGAATAAAAATACATAGTTACTTTCAAATTATGCTGATTTGCGTTTATAAGGCTGTGACATTCAACAAACTTTAAGATATTTCTTATGTCTAGATAATTCATAAATACAAACAGGCACAATGCCAACAAATATGTACCATCACAACATTGCAAGAGAAACGTAAAATGGTGTTTTTGTTTTTAATGCTTCACGTGTCATAATCATTCAATGCCTCAGGCGATATAAACGGACACTGACTTAAATTTTCAGAATGAAACTGGTGGCTATCTACAGCCTAATGATTTATCAACATTAAAATAGTCCAACAACACAAAATTGCGGTAACCAAACGGTGGTATTTTACTAGATTTGGCTTGTAGTAAAATTGCAACCACAGCAAGAATAAAAACATCAATATGTATGGTAAGTGTACACTCACTTTCTCTCAAAATCAAAAATCATAGATTGGATTGCTAACAAATAACAATAGGGAAATTTTAAAAATCTTTGTGGGAATTGCAACATACATAAAAGATGAAAAGGAACAGAAACAGGACAAATGTATCCATATGCCAGCCAAATGTAAAAACGAACAAATATATGATGATGAGTCATTCAACAAAAATAGCTAACCCAACAGTTACCGTCTTGGAACGGTCAGTTGGCAAAATAGACATAAGAATATATCGCAAAGTCTTATGAGCATTGCAACATATACCAAAATTTAAAAAAGGCACATGGCACAGATATTTGACATGCAAGCCAAGTGAAATGTAATAACAAATTTGTGATGAGCCATTTAACGGAAAGAGCAAACCCGGCAATTTATTAAACATTATAAATTATGGCAACCAGTGCCGAACAGTTTGATTGCAACAACCCAGCAGCGACCAATTTTATTGAGACAAACCAGCGGCGAACAGTTTTGATTAAGACAAACAAGTGTCGTGCAGGTTGACTGCGACAAACCAGAAGCGTACAATTTGATTGCAACATACCAGAGGCTAACAATTTGCTTGCAACATACCAGACGCGAACAATTTGATTGAAACAAACCAGCAGCGAACAATTTGATTGCAACACACCAGAAGCAAACAGTTTGATTGCAACATACCAGAAGCGAACAGTTTGATTGCAACATACCAGAAGCGAACAGTTTGATTGCAACATACCAGAGGCGAACAATTTGATTGAAACAAACCAGCAGCGAACAATTTGATTGCAACATACCAGAAGCGAACAGTTTGATTGCAACATACCAGAAACGAACAGTTTGATTGCAACATACCAGAGGCGAACAGTTTGATTGCAACATACCAGAGGCGAACAATTTGATTGAAACAAACCAGCAGGGAACAATTTGATTGCAACATACCAGAAGAGAACAGTTTGATTGCAACATTCCAGAAACCAACAATTTGATTGCAACATACCAGAAGCGAACAGTTTGGTTGAAACATACCAGAAGCGAACAGTTTGATTGCAACATACCAGAAGCGAACAGTTTGATTGCAACATACCAGAAGCAAACAGTTTGATTGCAACATACCAGAAGCGAACAATTTGATTGCAACATACCAGAGGCGAACAGTTTGATTGTGAAATACCATTGGGATCATTAACAGTTCGCATATACAAGAACTTCTAACAAATTTCAAATTAAACTAATTCCGTTTTAAACAATAGTTGAGTAATTCGGTATTTAAAAGTAGTCACAATACACGTGTATGGCAAAATCAATAAAAAATGTTGCTATATCTTTTTTGCCACAACCAATATTGTAAACTGAATTTGAATAACTGCCTATCGAAAATTTAGAGGTAGGTCATTGGATTGAACGTGTACTTTCTACCGACATTTATCTATCTCGCATAAAGTAATTCAATCCCGAGATTTATACAGAATGTCTAGACTTAAGCAATCTAATTTGCTTTCAATCATGGATGTATCATAAAACATTCAATAAAATCAAAACACGTCTGGACAAGGAGTGCCTATAATGCGAATAAAGTCACACAATTGAATATCCTACCGGACTAGCTAGGCCAACCGGAGCGTCGGCTCCTGGACGGGGGGAGGGGCGGGTCGGATTCGGTCCCGGGCCGCGACATACCAAAGTCGTTAAAAATGTAGTGGTATAGGTCCCTTGCTAACGCTCAAGCAAATATAAGGGTAGTTCCACGACTGTTTGGCCCGGTGTCAGGATAATGTGACTGGGTGTGGTATCATGCCAGGTGTTCACTGCGTGCTATACACAATGAATGCAGCACTATATCTGCTTCAAATGGCCACCGTCTCCAGATAACTGAAATACTGATAGTGGGATGATAAATCCAACAACCAAACAAACGTAATATTTTCATTGAGAAATAATTAAGTTATTTGAACTTTCATGTTAAACATTAAACATTTAAGTCTTTGACCTGCCTGGCAGTTTCCTAAGTTGCCGTTAATGATTGGTAAATATGTTCACAATTTATAAAATATTTTCATTTCGCTGAAACAATTGATCATCCAGGATTAGCGATTTGATACATGGAGATGTCGTTATATTGTCAACTGACCATTCCAAGGCGGTAACTGTCGGGTTTGCTCTTTTCGTTAAATGACTCATCACAAATGTGTTATTACTTTTCGCTTGGCTTGCATGTGAAATACCTTTGTTCTGTGCCTTTTCGGAGTTTGGTATATGTTGCAACGCTTATAGAACTCTGTCATATATTCTTATTGTTTAAGTAATCCTTGATACTATTATGTTTTTCTTGTTCTTGTTTTTCTTGTTACTTTCGGAAATTAATAGAACAATGATCTTCTATAATCAGACTAGCTGCTATTTTGTCTCATACATGGTTACAACAATATTACATGTGCAGTGTGGCGGTCGTAAACAATTCTCCACGTGCATGTAATCTATGTTATCACTTAATTGATCAAATAACGATTGTAACATTTCTTTTCTGTGATGGACATTGAATTTGGGTATCTCTACTCAATTTACACAACAGGACGATGCGACCATTTATACTTCTCTGGCTCATTCTTTCGTTTTTGTTTCAAAAATTTAATTTCATTTACAATCAACAATTTTGTGTAATTCATCTAATAGAAATATTACGTCCCTCTCTTTGAAATGCCATGTGGACATTTTTTGTCAATTATGTCGCTTCTTTTAACGACATCGATCCATTTTCTGTTTATTTATTTTGTTATTATTCATTTATTATGCAAATACAGGATTAAAACGAGTTTTAGAAATAATTTAAATTTATTAAGTATTAGCTTAATCCAAAAATAATAGATAATGGTTAGGAGATATTAAAACTTGGCAGATCAAACAATGTATACTTGCTAGTTTAAATTAATTAAGGTTAACCCAGAAGTAATAAAAAGTCTTTGCACAATTCCAAACTTGGCAGTTCATATAATTAATTCTACTACAATATGGACAAGCTTTATCAAGCGACGCGGCTGTGCTTACCTGGTGCATTTATTTATTTTTTTTATTTTACAATTTCTTCAGATGTTTCGGAATACATCTAAAGCGTTTTTGAATAAAGTTCTAGAATTTCAGCAATTTAAACATTCGCCATTGAATAAATATTCAATGTATGCAATCGAGCATATACGACTATTTTCACTGGCGTAATTTGAATATATATTAATAATGATGTATCCAAAGCTCGGTCATTATAATAAAAGTAAGCCTTTCTCTGAAGTATACAGATATTGAATGTTGTTATTTTGTGTGTAACATATCGTTTAGGACAGCTTCATTGTGATAGTTCTTGAACAAATAAATGGGATACATACATACATAGACATATATATATATATCAACAAATACACTGTGCAGCACGAATATTATATTGATAATAGTTATATATACGGACTTATTTTAATTTTATTGATAGTCAACCATTTTTGTGTAGTTTTTCATATCGAAATAATACCATATTCTTTTCTAAACACTATGTGGACATTATTTTTCTATGACGTCACTACTTTCGTCATAACGTATAGAAAATATCAGCGCATGGACATTTAGTACTTAAATAGATCGTTTTTTCTTTTTCTTGTCTTGCATTTGAGAAACTCGTCAGGAAGTGCGAGGTTAGAGCCCTGTAAAACCGGTTTAAGCACCCCAGTCGGTACATATTGCCGACTGACCGTTCCAAGCCGGTAACCGTCGGGTTTGCTCTTTTCGTTAAATGACTCATCACAAATTTGTTCTTACTTTTCGTTTGGCTTGCATGAGAAATACCTTTGTTCTGTGCCTTTTCGGAGTTTGGAAAACGTTGCAATGCTCGTAGGACTTTGTCATATATTCTTATTAATTATCTATTGGGTAATAAAGGATGAGAGGAATTATTGGAACCTGCTAAAGAAGTTATGCAATAGCTATGCCATTTTTTGCATAATCTCTCTTTCATTCATAGAAACTGTAAGGGGTTTACGACCTATCAGACTCGTACCAATACAATTCAGTTAAATTCAACAGTTTATTGCATTAAAACACATGGTGTCGTACAGCAAGACAAAATACATGTATAAATAAAGTGAAAAAAGGCAATGGACATGGAATTGTCTGAAGAGCCAGTAAACTTTACTTATAATCACTTTCTCATCGTATTGATAAAATACCTTGACTAGTTTCTTTGTATTTCTTCTGAGCCGACGTTCATTATTGAGATGAACATGCGCTTAGTATGCTAGGTATAATGACACCGTTTTTAAAATAGAAATTTAAAGTATTTTAAAGATTAAAGTATTCAGATAAATAAACGATCATTATTTTATTGACATAGCAAAAGAAACATGAAAAAAGGTCAAATAATAATTACAACAGATATTAGAATTAGTCCTTCCACTAAACAAAAGCGTACAGAGTAAATGTAAAATTGAAAAAAAAAACATAGAGACGAGACGTTACACCCCAAAGAAAAACTGATAGTTACAGCCTTGGAATGGTCAGATGGCAAAATGATCGAATGCGCTCCAATCTCGAATTTCTTATATTCTATCACAGCGAGAAAACAAACAGCAAGCATCTGTATCGAGAGTTAAAACTTAAAAGATAATATTACAAACAAACAACATAAGTCTAACTACAATCAACTATCAACATATCTACAATATGATTGTTTATTGGGTTTTTCGTCCTACCGACAGTATTTCAGTTATCATGAGACTGTGTCCACTTGAAGCAGATATAGTGCTGCCTTCACTTTGTATATCATGCCGTGAACACTTGGCTCGATAGCACGCCTAGTCACACTATACTGACACCGGACCAAATAATCTTGGAACTACACTGATATTTCCTTGAGCGGTAGCAAGTAGGTTATACCACTACCATTTTAACGACTCTGACATGTCGCGACCCTGGTCTTCCCCCCGTACCAGGAGCCGACGCGTTACAATATGTACATGATATAAAAGCCTAGGCAGCCTTACAGTTCCTAACAAAGGTTGAAAAAATGTTTATTGCCTAGAAGTTCCTTCCAAATTGTCAGTTGTATTACCGGCGAACAACCGGAGAATCCCTTAGGGGTTGGGGTATTCCTGCTTTGGACGATCTTAGCAATACATATTTGTACCGTGCTTATATCGTAAGTTAAATATTTGTTCTCTAGTAACAACTATAATTTGTCAGGTTATTAGGTTATTGCATTAACACATTCCGATCTCTGTGTATTTTGGAAAAAAATATGAAAACTCTAGTGAGACGATGTCAAAAATTATGATCCCTAATTGTGATCTTGTGATCTTTTTTTTTTAAAAAAGTTGCTATAGCAACATTTTTTGTCACTCTGAGAATTATTCACATATTTCGACTTTTAAGTCCTTAAAAGATGGCTTCTATTTACGTTGACAATGGTAAAATGTAATCTTAACAAATTTTCTTTAAAAATATTTATTTAGCACTTCATTTTAAGGCTTTCATGTGATACACCTTATATCATCACGTATCAAGATAGTATACAGAAACCATAGTAACCATGGCTTCGGAAAGTGCAGAAATGTTAAAAAAATAGTTTTATGATTAATTGGAATCCATATAGGCATCATATGTCGAGAAAAATGACAAATTTATGGGTCTGAGAAGAACAAAAAGCTCTTTTAATCTAACTGACGTAGGATAATAGTTATGGCTAGCCAATGACATTTAATTCTATTTAGAACTTGAAGCCAGACAAATGAGACAAAGATAAGTACCATGTCGAGAATGGTTTGCATTTGTTTGAATGTAAAACTTATGAAAAGCTTGGGTTTGGACGCTTAAACACGATGGAGAAATATCAAAGTGCTTATGAGATTGGTCGGCATTTGTCTGCATTATAAAAAATGAGCTCTAGACTGCCTTAAAATGCCTTTGTAAGCTTATTGATTGTAATATTACGTATCAAAGTGAATTAATCAAAGTGTCGGCATTGTAAATGGGATGGCTGAACGTTTCTCCGCCATGACAAAGATGAGGTGTTCTGGCCATTCCTTATTATATAAAAATGTGATTATTAAGCGTGTGTAATTATCGTCGCAGGACGTGAGATTTCCTTTAAGAAAATATTTATGTATATCAAGCGCAAAATGAAATTGAATGCTAAAAGAGAAAATAAAGCTTGCCTTACGTCAAAATATGTCTGCATGCACTTGTTAAAATAATAAATACTGTGCACAGTGACAGATCTATTTTCTAGCGAGATTAATATTGCCTAAACGTTATTAGTGGAAAAAGTACCAACGTTTCATGATTTGAAAATCAAATATAGTATCACTTACGAACTATCATGCGTCAAAATGTCAAATAGGCTCAGTGTTTATGTGTCTAGTAAAGACAACGCTTTTGGAAGATGGAAGATGCCACAGGAGTAGTAGTATCTCATCTCTCTTTGACCATAATTTCTAAGCAATACTTGCCCATTTTACAGAAATGTTCATTATTATTAAAACAAATCAGATATATCATGTTAAAATTTGGAAACAAAATTCGTTAAATGCCACGTTAATTATCTATTGAAAGTGTTTTGGAAAATTTTAATAATGTTCGTACAAATTGCATTTTATAAAATACGGAAAGCTTATAGAAATCCTTGGGGCATTGTGTACTTCTGCTTAACATTTCTAGCCAGCACTCCTTCGTTTTATCATGGTGACATTTTTGGTAAAAAACACAAGAAGTTGTTTCAACCATGTTCCCATAATTCAATTTTATGCCTTTAAAATATGGCTTCTGTTTACGTTTACCATTTATGTAAAATATGCTCTAAACACCAGGGGCGGACCCAGAAAAAGTTGGCCGGTTACGGAGTGGCATGAATTAAGATCCTTTCAACTTTATTGCTGTTAATGATAGATATATATACTCACAAACGGACGCTCACTTCGACCTAAGCAATCAACAGACACAATTAACTTTGAAAGCTTCATATTTTTAAGCTTACATGTATATGTTTTCACACCTCTACTCTCTTACATGGTTGATGGAGGGATGCATCCACCATCCCCTCCCCCCCCACACACACACACCCTCATCAATCCCTGCCAAACCAACACATTTCTGCAACAAAATAGATTAAATATGTTTATAACATTATTGTATGTTTCTCGATTTTTTAATCATATGTCCTTTGAAATTGTCCATAACCATTGCAACCTTGCTTTGGAAGGTTGACAAACTTTGATTAAAGTCGTCGCACCAGTAATGAATCCATACAGATACGTTAATACATAATTACATACGTCAGGGAATATTGATTTATTGGGTGTACTCTGCGTAGAAGACGTATTTCAGGACTCCATCGCCCTTATTGTTTTACGTCATTTGTCATATGTCATAGGCGCCTCTTTGGTGAGCGATTCTTTCTTATGGAATGCATTTTTTTAAAAGAAAGTGTAGCATTCAACTACAGGAAGTAACAGCTAATCTTTGATACCTTTATCAGAGAAAAGACAGGATAGAAGATTTTGCTTTTTAACAGTGTAGCTTGCAAAATAAATTGTAGTTTGCAATAATCGAAAAGTAGCAGGCATTACTACGTATTCGCAGCTGTTTGGGGAGATCTTGCTATCAAAGGAAACCAAGTATGCTGATGTTAACAATCCGGCTTTCAATTACAGATGTAGCAGACAAGAAGGAAAAAAAACAGCATAGAAGCATATAGTCTAGTTCTCAATAGAGTTATGGTTCGTAACTCTCACATTTCAAAATAATGAATAGACAGTGAAATAGGGTAGTGTTCTCATAATAGTCACATTCTGGTTTAAATCGCCACCATTCTCCGGCACTTTGGATGGCTCTGTTGAACCGAAATTTTCACACAAACGAATTCGTCACACGTGTGAAAAATTCGTACGAATTCCTCACATACGTGTGAAAATTTCGTACGAAAATTTCACATATTTGTGAAAATTTCGTATGGAACCTTAGACCCCCCTAAAACAGGTACGAAATTTTCACATGACAAAAAAAGTAGAAAAATGATTTGACGAAATATTGCCTAACGGAAAATTTACATATTTTTTTTAACAAAGGTACGTATATCAGAGGATCTATCATTCGCACGCACGCACCCGCCCAATGAAAATCACTAGGACCTTTTTGCGTATCAGGAGAATTTCTTCAGGATGATTTGATTCAGTAATGAATCTGAGTTATTCTTCTTATAGCTCAAACATTGAAGATACGATAGCGTCATGACGAGTGCCTTGTTATCGGAGGAACGCGAGGTCGAGTACTACCGGCGGCAGTGCACGCTGCCAAGAGTAGAAAGAACGAGCACCAACGGCGACAGTGCGCGCCGCCTAGAGTTGGATGTACGAGCATCACCGGCGGCAGTGCACGCTGCCTAGAGTAGAATGTACAAGCACCAACGTCGGCAGTGCACGCTGCCTGATAATTTCGACGTTATTTGACTATTTCATTATTAACGTTAGTCAACGCTGACTTCAACGAACTGGTGATCGTAATAAATTACATGTATTTATGTTTTGTGATATAGAAATCATGTGTGAACTTTCAAATGAAAATCTTAAGCAGTTTCAGAGATATGACTTCATTCCAAAAACTTTAAAACCTAGGTTTGAGATTTTACTGAGTACATTAAGGGGAATTATTCTGTTAAAATCCAACCAAAAGTTTTGGGACTTAATTAGTAATCTTACATAATAACCAAGGATCCATGTGTGAACTTTCTATTGAATTTCTTCAATAGTTTCAGAGATATGACTAAATTCCAAAAACTTTAATTTAGGTTAAGGTTTTTTCTAAGTACATAACGGTGCATAATTCTGTTAAAATCCAACCAAAAGTTTTGGGACTTAATTAGTAATCTTACATAATAACCAATGATCCATGTGTGAACTTTCTATTGAATTTCTTCAATAGTTTCAGAGATATGTCTAAATTCCAAAAACTTTAATTTAGGTTAAGGTTTTTTCTAAGTACATAACGGTGCATAATTCTGTTAAAATCCAACCAAAAGTTTTGGGACTTAATTAGTAATCTTACATAATAACCAAGGATCCATGTGTGAACTTTCTATTGAATTTCTTCAATAGTTTCAGAGATATAACTAAATTCCAATAACTTTAATTTAGGTTAAGGTTTTTCTAAGTACATAACGGTGCATAATTCTGTTAAAATCCAACCAAAAGTTTTGGGACTTAATTAGTAATCTTACATAATAACCAAGGATCCATGTGTGAACTTTCTATTAAATTTCTTCAATAGTTTCAGAGATATGACTAAATTCCAAAAACTTTAATTTAGGTTAAGGTTTTTTCTGGATTTAACTGGGTCCGTGATTTACAACAAATTTCTCAACCACTTAATAAATTCTAAAACGACATCTCTCCGTAAATACCATATATGCGACTAGCGACAGCGGAAGTGCGATAAGACATCGCAACATGGCGATACATCGCATGACAATCCGATACAAAATTCGGAAAATGTCGCAATGTCGTATCGTGCGTGTGTTTGATAGATCCTCTGATTGCCGTGCGTCGCCAAGTGCACGACATGTAATAACGCGATACGATATTGCTTAATTGCAATACAACATCGTCACTTTACGATACAACACGCAACATTGCGATTCGTCGCGTGACGTTTGCTTGACGAAAATTAAGATTACGTCAAGATTACATTCTTACAAGTTCAAATTTTACAAAATTATATTGCATCTACCTACGATTGAACTAGGAAAATATCTATACTGACTTCCTATATAATGCAAAACGATTTTTAAGTCCTTTATTGTTGCATCTTGTTTAAATTATGCTTTCCCGAGCGAAGGAGCGATTCCATGCATCAAAAATGCACGATACCGAGGACCTATAGATATTTTCAAATGCTGAGAAATCATGTAAATCCATAAGAGCCAACAGTAATAATTATATTTTTCAGGATATAACTTCTTAACATAGTCATGTGCGCAAGACGTAGGAATGTGTCACATAATTATGTGAAAAATTCGTTGATACCTAGTGGTGGTTAGAAAATAGGTCTCGAAATTTTCACAGCACATTTTTGGCCATTTTCGTACGAAATTTTCACACGTATGTGAAGAACTCGTACGAATTTTTCACACGTGTGACGATTTCGTTTGTGTGAAAATTTCGGTTCAACATGGCTCTCATCCGTGCTTTTTCTTATAACGTTACAATCCGTAGACGAAACCCCAGATCCACTTATGTGTCAAGTATTGGCCGCCGGAGCTTAAAGGGTTTCTTCTTCCAGAAAATATTTATGTTTGCTTTGTGGTTTGAGTCTAATTATACTAATTATTGACAAAATCAGAAGATTATTGCAACAATGGTGTTGATCGCCGTCATAAAACATATTGACAGTTATTTACCCGTTTTAAGACATCTCGGAATTGTCGCCATAATTGCATAGCGTTTACTGCTGTTATTTTTTTAAAGGCTAAGATCTTGTATTTTTGTGAAGTTAAATGCAAGACGTATGCACTTTGGACACTTTTGTATTCAAATAGATCGGTTTTCTTTTCATTGCTTGCATTTGAGAAACCCATCAGGAAGTGTGAGATTAAAGCTCTGTAAAACCGGCTTAAGACCCCCCTCCATCCACCCCCACTCCCCCAGTTGGCCCCTATCAGCTGACTTACCGTTCCAGGGCTACAATCGTTGGGAATTGCTCTTTTTGTTAAATGACTCATCGCATATTTGTTATTACATTTGGCTTGCATGGGGATACCTTTGTCCTGTGCCTTTTCGGGGTCTGGTATATGCTACAATCCTTGTCATATATTTTTATGCAAGTATCCTTTACAACTACGATTAATTTCAAATTAATTTACGCCCTAAAATTGTAATATATTGCAGTTTTATTCGTTTATAAGTAAGGGAATTGATGTCTTTTATCTGAAACGTTTCTTCAATATGGAAGAAAGAATGATGGCGTGGCGACGATTGGAAATTTCTTTACGTTTCTACTCACAACCCCAATTGGTGAAGTGTTTTTGCTGGACTGAACTACAGGACGGATGACGGTAATTTCTAAATGCCGACTCACGTCATCGGACACCCACGACCAATTCAAACCGTTACTCTCCATTCATCGCCTTTGGGATATTCAGTTCACGTTTTTTGCCGTTTCTGGCAATGATATTTCATTGGTAGCTTCATAATCCGATGAAGATTTCAGTCCAATGATAAAGCTCGTTTCTTCATTTGATTTCGGCACTGGGCGCAGCCATTGTTATACTTCTAGTCTCCACGCTGAAGAGTATGGATTTTGTAAGCAATATTAGGAATGTCCAATTCTTGTTCTATTCAGTTCGATAAGACGACAGAAAATTTACCAATAAACCCACGGTCGACGAATGTAGTAAATCGGAATATTCGGGAATGGGTATCCGGCAAGGCGTCGTTGATTTAAGGTAATAACTAGCTTTGACGTAAAACATTTTAGGGGTAATATATTACTTAGACATTCCATTATTTAACTTACTATTGTTGATTCGTAAAATGCCAGCCGTTAAAATGCACTTTAGATAAACCCACATTATTAAAAAGAATGGTGCTTTTTGCAATTTAGTGGAATTCGGCATCTGTATCTCGGAGAAAGAAACTTGGTGGCTTTAGAAATAAACGCTATTTTATAGTACCGGACCTGGTAGCGCAATCGGTTCCCGGTACAGAAGGCCCCGGGTTCGATCCTGGACCGCGACATACCAAGTCGTCAAAATTGGTAGTGTTGTCAAAATATAATTACAAAACTTCTTTGCGTTTGTTTAACGACCTATGGGAATTATTTCATTTATTGCAAACAAACAAAAATAATTTATCAAATATAAACTGTTGACTAACATAGCAAATTGGAAATTAACAGTTCATTATCAGATCTATTTCACAAAGGCTACAACTTAACTTATAAATCTTGCAATTACTTAAGTGGTAAAAGCACACATATTTGGTAAACCTTATGTCAGAACTCACAAATATGCCCTTGACCTTGCAGCGAGGTTCGATAAGACTGCGTGGACACTTACAAATATTCCTACTCACTACTCGAGTGTCATTTGTCTCTTATACGGCAGCCATCTTGTCTACATATAAAAGTTTTGTAGTGGATAATTGTTGATCTTGTAAATGTTTGTACGGAATTAATCATCTCTTGTCGGATTCACTTATCAGATTCGCCGTCCTTGAAGAAGTAAATCTCATCGCCACTAATTGGAAAATCATTTAAGACTTCTTACTTCGCAGCCAGCTAATATGGGGGATTTGTGCTTCCACGTTGTAAAGTAGTTCCATATATAAAATATATTATAATACTACTTTTTACACATAGCATTTGAACTACACTAATGTATATATATATACGTCACCATATTTCTGAATAACGTTTTATTATCATATTTTTATTTAAAGTATTTCTTACCCATAATCCTTTGTGCGCTGTCACACAGACCGGATGTGTCGTCATGATACACTGGTTGGAAAATGTTTAGGATATTTAAACACTAATAAAATAGTAGAACAAACTATAAAACTGGTGTTACACTTTGAACAAACACTGCTGCATATACATGTTACAGAATACAGAATACATCAATACATATCAAAAAAGAATTGTCGAAACATGTCAAGCTGTCTATGCTGACGGTCGTAACAAGTTTGTTTGTTGTTTTTGTTGTTGTGTTATTGTGTTGTTGTTTGTTACTTGCATTTTTTACAATGAAATTATGGGCTTTATACAGACGCCCAGCTATTTGAGTGGATAAAGAGCCTTACTGAATAAATGTTTAGATCCCGCAGCGCACTGCAGGTCACCTTGAAGACAGCCTCCCCACTAACCCACCGCACCCCCATCCCCAATTCGTCTGCGAAGAACAGGTCCCGAACCGACGTTATAATAGGCTAAGCAGTCCGATTAGTTACAAGTCTGCCACTCTACTATCACCCCCACGGTCATCCCAATGGACGTCACAAGACTGAATGAACAAGACAGCATATTGCTTAACATCACGCAGCCCAATTAGGTAACTGAAATAGAAACAAATTGCGTCTGACATCAAACAACCAAAATAGCTCTTTAACCTTGAAATCTGTGTATTTTTACCAAGAAATTATCAGGTTGACGAATTTTGAATTGTGTGTCTTAGCCTCATTATAGCAAATCTTTGATCCAAACATTATCTTATTCATGTATTACTAGGAATGGCATTTCAAAACATAATAGTAATCGTCAAAAACGTCAAACGTGATAACTCTTAGTGAGTGTTTTCTTATTATTTTCTTATTAATAATTTATTATATATGTTTGATGGAAATAAAAGGACCATAAAACTATATTTAAAGTCCCAGAAGAGAGTATGTACAGCTTTTATTATATCCCTCAATGAACTGGTTGTTTATGTTTATTGAGTTTATCGCCCCACAAACAGTATTTCAGTTATATGGAGACGGTGCCTGCTTGAAGCAGATATAGTGATGCCTTCACTGTGTATAGAATGCCGTGAACACCTGGCATGATACCACACCCAGTAACATTATCCTGACACCGGCCCAATCGGTCGTGGAACTACCCTTATATTTGCTTGAGCGTTAGCAAAGTAGCTATACAATTACCATTTTAACGACTTTGGTATGTCGCGGCCCGTGATCGCACTCGGGGCCTCCCGTACCTGGAGCCGACGCTATATCGATTGTGCTACCAGTCCTATTTAACTGGTTTGTTTTTGGTTATTATGGCAGCAAAAGTTAACATCTATCTAGTTGCATGCCTGTACTTTATAATCTAACAGTCGGTGTTTTACATTCGCAATAATAGCTGTGGATTTATCACAACAACACCAACAACAATACGACAACAACAGTATGACGACAACAACAACACAACGACGACAACAACACGACGACAACAATACGACGACAACAACAACAATGCAGCCAGAATACGAAAATGATTTCTTAAAATGACCATTAGAAAGTTTTGACGTAAATCGACTTCGTTTACTTAAGAAAGTTTAATAGTTTCCGAAGCTTAAATGATTATTGGTCATGTTTTTGACCATGAAGTATTGCAATGTCATCAACGCTTCAAAATAGCGAAGTAATGGTTTACATTTTATGTTTAATCTAACCATTTTCGCTTCTCGTAAATTAAGGCACATATCAAACATAATGAATTTCATAAATTGGCCAACAATGACAATAACTAAAAGATGGTGGTCTGTAAGAATTCCAAATACATATGTATTTTTATATAATTAGTGTTTCTTGGCTTATGGTTCAATTTCCAGTCAATTAAGTTAATCTAGTTAGTCCAGTTAACCTAGACACAAATGCATCCCCCACCAACCCGGACAAAGAGCTGAGTTTTGAACTCAGATATATATATATATATATATATATATATATATATATATATATATATATATATATATATATATATATATATATATATATATATATATATTCTTACAGACCCCCCCACACACACACACACATACACACACACATACACACGCACAAACACCACACCAACCCCACCACCACCATCAACAAAATGTTCTGGATCCGCCCCTGAATCCAGTCAGCCTCTTCAGAAAATCCATTCATTAAGTCCGTCCGTCTGTTAGTCAAGTACGTTTAACCCTCAGCCTTGAATCGCACTAACCTTTTTGACATGATCATTTTAAGTTTTAAAAACAAGCTGGTTAAAACTTATATCATTGTTTGTATTTACCTTGCTAAAAGCAAGGTCGGTTAACTTAATCTATAAAACCTTAACAGTTGTGAATTAGGCGCTATACACTTCTAGTAAACTCCAGTTCGATAACTGATACATTTCTTTTAATATCCAAATCCATCATATCAAATAAACTGACCGTAGACGTTTACATATCGTTCTCTTTCTTAAACTCGGATTTTTTCTAGATTGCATGTCAAAGCAATGGCGCCAAACCCTGTATTTTTCTAGACAAAAAAATAAATATGCTAATCGGTTCAGTCTACTAGTATTGTTTGAGCTGGGTCTTTTTTTCTCAGATATTCGTGTTTCGCAAAATACAAACGGTGTGTTCTTGTCAATAAAAACCGGTGTTTTATTGTTTGTGTCTTTGTTTATTTGTTTGTTTATTTGTTGTTGTTTTCAAGGGGAATTAACGAGAGCATAACTTTACGTGCTTTTATGAGGACAATGTGCTGTGTTAATATTATATAAGAATCCAATATGGGAGCATAAGCCTTAAACAAGAATGTCTTTTCTGGGAACTAAACACAGTCTTACACGATTCATTACATGAACATTTGATTGTAACAACTCGTAGCCCTGGTGAAAAACGAGACTATTGCAACATCGAACTTTGCTTTTATTGTCTGCTACATCTGTTATTACATGCTGCATCGTTAAGAACAGCATAATCGGTTTCTATTGTTAAAGAATACCTCGCTGAAAAGCTCTGGATTTGAACCAATGCCTGCTACCTCTTTTTATAAATACACACGCGCACACACACACACACACATACACACACACACACACACACACCAGACAAAATCCCTGTTGGTCATTTTGCAAATCTAAGCTTGGGAGAAACTTAAATATCATGGGCCTGGGGAGTGGCGGGAGATGCCGGCGGAAATTATGTCAGTCTCGGAAATTTCACGAGGACGGAGACATTCGGTCCATCTTGAAAAAAAAATCACGAGGACGGGGCTTCTGTCTGTCTCGGAAAAATCACGAGGACGGTGATTCTTTCCGTCTTGGAAAATTCACGAGGACGGAGATTCTGTTCATCATGGAAAACTCACCAGGATTGAGATTCTAACCGTCTTGGAAAATTCACGAGTACGAAGATTCTGTCCATCTTAGAAAATTTACAAGGACTGAGATTATGTCTATATTGGAAAATTCACGAGGACTGTGATTCTGTCTATCTCGGAAAATTCACGGGGAAGGTGATTTTCTATATCCTATAAAATTCACTGGGACTGAGACTCTGTCCCTCACGGAAAATTCACGAGGACGGAGATTGTGTATATCTTGGAAAATTCACGAGGACTGTGATTCTGTCCATCTTGGAAAATTCCCGAGGACGGAGATCGTCTCCATCGTGGAAATGACATGATGACAGAGATTCTGTCCGTCTCGGAAATTTCACGATGACGGGGCTCCTGTCCATCTTGGAAAAATGACGGTGACGGAGATTCTGTCCATCTTGTATAAGTCACTCTGAAATTATGTCCACTAATGTAAAAATGACCGACAGGAATTTTGTCCATGAGATCGAGTCCCGGCATGATCTTTCACTTTGGGAGTATTCCCAGCTAACCTGCATGGCCCCGGTGGTTATATCCAGACATAAGTCTGGGATCTCCCTCCCCAATAACAAGCTGTGCATCCTCAATATTACCATAAGTGTGTCGGTGAGATTACGAAAAAATGGCGTACTTACAGACTTACTGTGGCATAGCTAGGCATGATATTATGTGTAACCATGGCCGCTAGCGGCGTCAGGGTGTGGGGAGCATGCTCGCCCAGAACATTGTATGTCCAAGATCGTACTTGGTGGTATCTGGAGAGGTTTCAGTATCTAATTATAACTATAATATATAACAGACATTTGAACATGCATTTATTCATGACATATTTCATTATTTCAAATAGAAAAAAAACTATTCAAACACAAGGGCCAATTTTCTTGTTATGTAAAATTTGATTCACGCATTTTTTTAAAACGATATGAATCACTTGTTATGCAGATGTATTTTTATCACCGTGTCTTCAAGCAAGATGGCATGACATGATAAAACAAGTAAGACAAATGTGAGAAAGTGCAACAAACAAATGCTTCAAGTTGAATAAGTCAAATCGATATAAAGCCATAGGAAAACCAAAGATGATTAAGTCACGAAGTGCCTCAAGGATTTATGTCAGTAAGTTCCGTGACTAAACAAATATATGAGCCAACGACCAGGGGTGGATCCAGGGGTGTGGGGATGGTGGGATGCATCCCGCACCCCCACTCCAAACAGGTAAAAGAGTAGAGCTGTGAAAACGCATACATGTAAAGTTTAAAAAAGTACTAAGTTTGTCTGTTGACTGCTTAGGTCAAAGTGAGGGTCCCTTACTGTGTATATACACACACACATACACACATACACATATATATATATATACAGAGAGAGAGATAGAGAGAGAGAGAAAGAGAGCAAGAGAGAGAGGAGAGAGAGAGGAGAGAGGGGGAGAGAGAGAGCAAGAGAGAGAGAGCAAGAGAGAGAGAGGAGAGAAAGAGGAGAGAGAGCAAGAGAGAGAGGAGAGAGGAGAGAGAGAGCAAGAGAGAGAGCAAGAGAAAGAGAGGAGAGGGAGGGAGCAAGAAAGAGAGAGAGGAGAGAGAGCAAGAGAGAGAGAGCAAGAGAGAGAGGGGAGAGAGAGGAGAGAGAGAGAGGGAGGAGAGGGAGAGAGAGGGAGCAATTTTTCTGGATACGCCTGCATATGACGTAGCGACCAGTACGTCAATCTAACAAAGACTGAATTATCTAAGATCTACTGATTTAAAATTTAAGAATACAAAATATGTCCCATGTCCAAAAAAAGCAGAGGAACAGAAAAGTTACTAAATCAAATTACCTCTTGTTCATGGTGTAAATCGGGTTACTAGTTGGTCGCAATAAATACACATTACTCATATAAGGTAAAAAAAATTATTGAAAGATTTCATGTTCGTTATATTTTTATCTTTGCGAACATAATGTTCGCAGCTGCGTATTCTGCGTGCAGTCAGCTACGCCCCTGTCTTACGATATCGGCCGGACTCTACCAGACTTAAATATTTCTAAAAGATCGGCATTTAAAATTGATTTCCGGATATTAAAGAAGTCACATACATCATATTTCAACTATATGTATGTATTAAAAGAGGATAAGAGAGACAGACAGACAGACACACAGACAGACACACAGACAGACAGAGGGGCAGTTTTCATATTACATTAGACTATCTTCTAATTTGCTTTCGTCCTTGTTGTCTGCTATTTCATTTTGTAACTGCAAGCTTTAGTGTTACCGGTAGCATACTCGGTTTCCTTTGTTAAACAAATAGCCGCGAAATCGTATTATTGCTTGCTACCTTATTCTCATACTTTATCTCATTGCAAGCTACCACAGAATGATCCGTTATTTTCTGGGTAGAAACAGTTGTCAGAGAACATCTCCGATTTCCTGTTTTGAATGTCACAATAATGTACCCGATACGAAAATCTTATTCCATAAAAGGTACCGCTCACCAATAACGCGCCAAAGAAAGGCTAGCCAACAGCTATCATTCTTCTAGATTGCTTGGATGAAGGGAGATAACTTTCAAAATTGCCATTCAATTAATCGTTAAATGTTGTCTACCTTTTAATAATAAATATCGCCGTTGCTTTGACACCACATTAAATCCAAGCGATTTGTTATGCAAATGTTAATCCTATCGCAATTTCTTAAATACTGCGATAAACAGAGCTATGTTCTAAAAGAAGACCCCGATAAGGTGATGTGAGCAATGTGTGCCACTGGCGGTAGTCAAATGGTCATTATTTAGAACAAGGTCTCAAATTCCTTATATAAGAACTTTCACAAAGATAATACTATGCCATGTCAACGTAAACATCCTTTTCCTGAACATTGGTAAATTTACCTTTGAGCTACAGTGGAATAATTATGTTTTTGCTCATTACGGTTTTGGGACTGTTAAATCCAGGTAGGTGTTTTATGTTCTTAATGTTTTAATACTTTTTATGGAATCACCGACATAAGTATAACTTGTATATATCACTTAAATGTGGTATCCAAAAGATTCAAATGCAAATATAACATTATCGAACCACCGATATGATGATTTAAGGCAAAAAAAACACATACTTTCCTCTAAATAAATACAATTTTTGAACACTTACTGAATCGCTTGACAGAACTAAATGCGAAAAAGCACTCTGAATGTATAGTTTTTATAAATGCATAAAAAGTTCGATAGTGGTCACTACTAAAAATAGATATCGACGTCATAGTTAGTAGTCAAGTGTTTTGTTTTAAGTTCAAAAATGGCTATCTCTGCAGCGTGGCTCAGATAGGAAATGCTTGATGAAATGAAAGAGACGATGCTTGCTTGACTGTTCACACAGACCTAGAACATCAATGAACAGCATTTTAAAGGACCTTTACATTTAATAATGATTTATTTGGTTATTTGAAAAAAAATAGATTTTGGTCCTAACTGTCGGATACCACCTTTTACAGCATGGATGACAATTTAAGGTTAGACACAAAGTCAACAATGCCTGTGTGAACATAAGTCAGCTGAACAAGATTTTATAAATGTTGTTTTGTAAGAAATAAAATTGAATTATATTTGTTATATATTCAAGAAACTATTTCACAACACGGAAGCATAAATTCCCCAAAGTAGGCTAAATGTGCTTTGTTAGTATAGAAATTACTCAAATCAAGCGAAGTCACTTGTATGAAAACAAGGTTCAAAACCACACAGAGTCTGTGATGATGTTGGCATTAATAATTAGTACAACAACATGTTAAATAAGTCCGTTGGTTTGCATAATCAACCAGTTGTGACTTATCGGTCTCCATAGTTAAACGCAGCAACACCCCATGATTACGATTTTATTAATAAAACTTATACTTTACAATTTATACGCATTATCCTGTTATAGTATTTTATTGATTGTTTTTTTTGTTAGGACGTTTCATCATTCACATCCAAAAACGTTATCACTTTGACATGTAACTGTCATGTAACTGTATTGTAACCTCAGTATGTTTGTACCCTGCGGCAATTGTTTGTGGAAAACGGTTGTTTGCTGAAACTTCGCTCCGTGTCATTTGGGTCATTTGTGGCATTTGTAGATTGAACTGCGTTCCATACAATCTACTCGGTCGACGCTGTCTTGAATGGCTGGCCCGTCTAACTGTACGTCTTAGAATCAATTGTGGTTTTGTGCGCTATTATCATTTTTGGCTTATACAAAGTGCTTTACATATATGTTTTGGGTTTTAGAAACTTATACAAAATATTGTTTCATTAATCCCAATTAATTATTTGCTAAATGCTTGTATACCCTCAGCAGTAGTGTGTATACTTATTTTCCTGTTTGTGTGTGTATGTGTGTGATGTCTTTCCGTGAACAATCCAACATATCAATGAGAGGAACATTGGGGTAAATAATGTGCAACCATAAATGAGTGACATCTGATGTATTATTAAACTATTATTTTATACCTGTAAAATCTCGCGCATACGATCTATATTTTTAAATCTTATAATATTTTTTCTATTTTATGTTCATTTCAAGGTAAGTTAATTTCACTGATTACTTTTATTCTCTCTTTATTTCTAGAACACAATGTATCAAGTACATTTATTAAGTATTAAGTTTTTAATTCTACATTTATGAGCTGTTATTCTTAAACCTTTCGAGATTTTGTCAATAACGATGAAATATTGTAGCCAACGATTTTGAATTTGACGTCTTCTGGTTACGTTTTTAAGGTAAACGGTATCATTAACTTCTATTTTGACTAGTGTCATGGGCTTATTTGCTCGGTCAATTCTTTGTTTTTGAGCCCTACTTACATTCATATACGATTGTTTGTATATTTGATGGTTTTAGATAACATAATTTTATTGTAACTTTCACCGAGATATGGTTATTGATGTTCTAAAAGGTGTCAGTTGGGAGTATTACGTCTCTATCATGCATTATAAAGAATGGACTCATTTTTGAACTAACGTTGCTATGAAATCGTATCGTTGCTACTGCTTGTAGTAAACATAAATCACATTTTATTTCATTGTACTCAATAAGTTTGGTGATAATAGATTTTGCAGTGAAATATTACCACTCATAACTTCCATTGCTAGAAGGATGGTAAGAAGAAGTTTTAACGTGGTGTTTTATCAAAGCTGACATAGTTTCTTCAAACATTTTAGACGTGCAGCAAGACTCGCTATATGTAGTGATTTGAATAGGTGACCCCCACCTAAAATATAAGCTCATAAAATGCTGATATTACGCTCTGGCTGGTTGCGTCTTTGATAGCTATTGCTTCGGGATAATTACTACAAAGACATGCAAAGTATATGAATTTCCACTATGTATTGTAGATAGTGGACCTTTAATATCCGGGCTTCACAATGCTCCTGAAATGTTTGCTATTGTCATTTCTTCCATTGGCGCTGTAATTTGCCTTTTATTAACTGATTGACAGTTGACTCAATGAGCTATACATGTGTTAACT
The DNA here is from genome assembly GCA_007844125.1 of Sinonovacula constricta. Taxonomy (NCBI): domain Eukaryota; kingdom Metazoa; phylum Mollusca; class Bivalvia; order Cardiida; family Solecurtidae; genus Sinonovacula; species Sinonovacula constricta. The sequence continues at coordinate 51,589,424 of CM017566.1, forward strand.
TCTATAAATATTTGGGTCAGAAATATTTTCTAGCTATAGCATCATATGTTCTTTGTACTCCTCCGGCGTGGAAAGTCGTATGATAAGCCTTGATAACTGAATCTCTAATTTGTGATGGGACGTAAATGCGTAACTTGGGATCATTGTCTGGGTGCGACATGTAATGTAAGATGTCATCTTCCATCTAAATGTCCGTGTTTCTGTAAGTCCGTTTTGAGGAACGAGTGTCAGCAGTGTGTTAATCAAAGCGTGACGTAACAGCGGCATGCCTGCTAATTTTGCTACAAATGTTTCGAAACTATTTTGACATTCTTAGGTCCATTTGAAAGTATTATGTTTTTTTTAGTTAGATTGATTAGTGGTCAAACTATATCGGAGAAGTTTTTAGCGAAGTTTTGATAGTAAGCCACAAGTCCTAAAAATGACCTTACTTCTTTGACATTGGTTGGTATTTAAATTTTCCTTCAATAAGAATATATAACAAAGTCCTATGAGCATTGCAACCTATACCAAACTCCGAAAAGGCACAGAACAAGGTATTTCACATGCAAGCCAAGCGAAAAGTAAGAACAAATTTGTGATGAGTCATTTAACGAAAAGAGCAAACTTTTAGTTTACTGTCATCAGGTTTGATTCCTGCTGCTGAAACTGTATGGCCTAGGTATTGAACAGTGTCTTTGAAAAATTGGCATTTCTTTAGTTTCAGTTTTAGGTTAGTTTCTTTTAATCTATCAAAACATGTAAAACGGTTCTAACCTTTGTTATTTTGCTTCTGAGATAATGAACAAGTCATTAAAATATACGAATATAAATTGAATACTCTCATAATCGTTCACATTGTTTCTTGAAATATGAATGAACTCAAATTAAGACCCACTGGTAAACGTTTGTAAACATATGTATTGTTATGTGTGCTAAAAACAGGTTTTATAGTGATCGTTTTCTGCAATTTTGAGTTGATGGCAGCCTTGTGTTAAATCAAGTGTACTGTAAAATTTAGATCCATTTAGGCAACCTAATACTTCATCGATGCGCGGTAATGGTCTTGTGTAATTAATGACTGGTTTATTAATTCTACGGAAATCAATAAAAAAAAGTCAAGATCCGTCACGTTTTTTTATCAATAGAGCAGGTGGTGAATACGGAGATCGGCCTTCTTTGATAACATTAGCTTTGAATAATTTCTTAATTTATTCGTCCATATGTGATCTTCCTGAGAACGTTAATCGAAAGTATGTGTTAGCAGGGGGATTACATTTTTCACTTCATTATAGTACTCTTTTGTGGTGAAAATCTCATCAAAATTTAGTTTATTTCTGCCAATCATTTACCGAAGTTCTGTCGATGTTGTTTGTTTTGATCGAATAACCATTCCTGCTACATAACCTTGCTAGAACGCATCCGCGCCGTAATTTAAAGGTTTTGGTGAATTAGTTAGTTTAAATGATTGGTACTACTCTGTCTAACTCTAATTTCATAAGTGCTGATTCTAATTTAAAATCTGGTTCTTCAAATAAATAAGCTGTATTTACTGCCTCCATACAGAACTTTTTGTAAGTTGCTAAATGTTTTTTTTTAAGTTTGAAATAATTTACAGATATTGGTTTGAGGATAGTTGTGTCTTTTTATCTAACGATTTTGTCATCTTCAAATGGTATATAATTTCCTTTGACAGTAGTGCAACCTAAACCAAAAAATATTCTACTATCGTTTTCATACAGAAAATCTAAAATAAGATATCTATTTAAATTTTTGAGAACAATGAACTCGTGACACATGACTGAGTTGCTCATTTTAAAGTTAATACTTGCTTTGCCAGCTACTGTCGCATAAGGCGGTATATTGAAGTGACAAGGTGACACGCGTGTCTGTTGTTTCAAACTCTTAAATACCTTCAAGCTAATTAAACTAATTCTCGCACCAGACTCAACTAGAGCTCTAACAGTATTATTTCCGAATCTTAACAAACAAGAACTAGGTGTTTCGTTATATCTTACGGATGATGTATGCTGACTACACCTTAGATGTTCCTACCTCGACCTTCTTAAGGTAAGAACCGTCTAGTTTTTTTCGCATATAAGAAAAAAAATTCGGCGCGAATTGCCGTCTGATTTATTATCTCTACACTGCATGTGGAGACAATCGCGTTTCATATGGTCGGTTTGTTCACATTGAAAAAATACTACTATGGATTTATTTGTCCTGTCATAATTTTGATTGTTTTGTCGGTAATACGCATGATCGCTGCGGCGCGCTTAATTGCGATTTTGATATTTTAATTGTCTACATTCTGAAATTTCGTGACCACTGTGTTTGCAATATTCACAAAATGTTCCTCTTATTGCTTGATCTATTTCCATTTGTACAAAATGCTGTTCTCTGTCAGTGTTTTTCGGATTTTTGTTGTGTGTGTATTGTTCGTGCGGCAATAATTGTTTCTGAATGAACCTGACTAATGTTTGTGATATTTGATTTGTGGGTGTTTTTTTTCTCTGATTCGAACGTTTTGCTAATCTGTTTCACTCTTTACCGCAGTCTGAAATTCCTTCGTCTTTTCTCTTAAAAATTTTAATCTGATTTCGGGATCTCGTAAACCTTCAATGACACATTCTACCTTTTGATATTCTACAAGTTCGATTTTTTTTTGTATCAAACCCTGCAAAGATTTCGTACGATAATGCTACTTATTTTTTTGCAAAAACCTGAATATTTTCATTTGTTCTTTGTGCGCATGTTTTCTAAGGTCGAAAAAGATAAATATAAATGACGTACTTCCCAAAATTTTAATTCTGATTTTGTGGTTTGCCATGATAGTGATAGCTGTGTTAAAGAATGTCTATATGATACTACGCCCCTACTTTATCTTTTATTTTTATTTTTTTACTGTAATGCTAAGAAACATTTCTGTTCATCTCCCACCCAATTTGTTTACTTACGCACATTTTTCTACTTGACCTAATCGATTGTGCCTCTTTATTGCCATTTTGCTAGTTTCCCGTGCGTCATAGTATATTTCCTTGTTAGCTTAAGGTTCTGGATCTGTAACTAACTTCGGTAAACATCGGCACTCGGTATGATCCGGTTTCATTTGAATAGCATTCGTCGTCAAGTTTCGTATTTGTTATTTTAAGTAATTTTTCACCACGTGATAGGGATTTTCCATGACGTTATTGGGTTACCCATTTCTCCATTGATCGTCGAGGGCGATATTGTAAAAATCAGGCGCGTATCTGTAGCGTTTTTGAAGTTACGCACAATTACAAGAGAAATAACATTTGTAGTAATACTTTTGATTATATTCTGTTCTTTTCTAATGAATAACAGGTAAAATGCGGAAATGCGAGGAAAAATATGAACGACTAAAATCCTGACGTGTGTAAGTTTAATCATTTAAAAACCTTTTCAACTTTAATGGTGTGGTAATAAGATTTTATATCATAGAAACTACGGAAATAAGATATATCATTCCTAACCCGGTGTAGGCATCGACTTTCATAGTGTTTTTGGTACTTTCAGATTTTCGATTTTTCGAACGGAAGTTACGCACGTGCGTAAAGTGCGTAATGGCAGAAACGCGCCTGGTGAAAATAGTGGTTTACCGACAACAAAATCATGTAAAGGGGTCAAAACTGTGAGGGACAACCACGTGTCACTAATACCAAAAGAGTGCTTGACTCCGTTATTTCTAAACTGTCAGAATTTTTTACGAAAAACGTGTAAAGTGGTTAATTTTAAATATTTCCCTCAAGCCAGCCAAAATCAGTAAAGAGAAGGTTTTCATGTGACAATGCAGAGTTTTACATACATATTTCTATCTCCAATACCAACTGTAGGTGATTTTTTGTATAAAGAAGTATAATTTGTAATTGACCATTTTGACGTTATTTTTCGCTACAAATTTTCTTGCAGTTTTATTAAAGTAACATTTACAAATTCTTATAAATTTTATTAGGAACGGTAAAATGCCTTTAAAATCTCATATTATGGGCAGTTCATATTGCAGAAAATTTTAAAACTAGTTGTATGTGTCTAACTAGCTTCAAACTTGAGATATTTGCTTTTATAGATAGAGTAAATTTTTAAACACACCCAAAAAAATCGGATTTTTGCTTAGGGGTACATGTATGCAAGGCTCTGTATTTTTAAAAGTATTTGTCCAAAGTGTAATCTTATTGTTCTTATTTATCATGACATGATTGTGTAACAGGAACATTGGTTAAAATTTGAATATAGAACAGTAGAATTTGAAAAAAAATAGTACTTTTTCACTTTTTGTCCAAGCACAATTTACGGTGTTTTTGAAAATCAAGGGTCACTTTATAAAAATGCTCATAACTTGAGTTACAAACGGTAAACTTCCTTAAACATTCACCGTACGATGTGTTTTATAGTACAGATTCAAGAAACAGTATCATTATAAGGATTATGGAAGGTCACCATTACAGGTCCAGAACCTTAATTAATCGGCACGATGTTTTTTTATAACTAACCAAAACTTACTACCATATCTATTATTTACTTAAAAACTAGTTAATATTACATTACACAACGAATAATGGTTTTCAGGCCTATTTTTGCTTTACTTTCAGGGTTGGCCATACGATGTTTAGAATGCCAGGATATGCCAACCCCATATGATTGTCAAAATGTTGTTGATTGCCTCGATACAGACGTATGACTTTTTAATTAAATTTTGGAAGTTTACACTTAGCTGGCTTTTTTAACTGAGCATTTTTAGTTTGTTTTTCAATTGGATTAATGTTGTTTTGTTTAGTTTTTGACATTCATTGCAGCGACCAATTCTGATCATTATAACAACGTTCAGCTCTTTGGTGCAGGAAGACCCGAGACACATGTCTGGGTAGAACCACAGTCGCACCGCAAGTCAGATGGAAGACCTTCTCACATTAAGTCCTTCGAACGGGACTCAAACGCGATAAGTGGCTAAGCAGAGGAGTTGCAAATATGCGACTCTCCAACTACGCCACGGGTGACCCAAATTGGGTTAATCCGATTCAACTATAGTCAAGGGATATTTGTAAAGGACGTAAATGGACTGTTACGATGAGTCACCGTCGTTTACAGATTAATTTTCCTAATTAAAATGGAAGTAAATAAACTTGTGTATGTTATCGATTAATGTAGATATGCTATGATACAGCAGCTCCCCTCTTATGTAAAGAACACTTGCAGATACTTCTTTTATATTTGGCGTTGTACTGGGATGGATCCAGAATGGGGGAGGGGGTGGTTGGGTGGGGGATGCATCACACACACACACATACACACACACCAACCAGGTAAAATAGTACAGTTGTGAAAACACATACATGTAAGCTTAAATAATACCTAGCTTTAAAAGCAAATGTGTCTGTTGACTGATTAGGTCGCAGTTAGGGTCCCTAACTGTATGTATATCCTGTACTAATTGTGATAATGTTTAATAGATCTTGATTCATATTACCACCACTCACCATAATTTGCTGGATCCGTCCCGTGGGCTTACGTCGATCAAGGTGGAAATTCATGTTACACCTAAATTTATCTTATCTTCCGTCTTGTATCATATAAATAAACCCATAGTCATCCTCTTCATCGGTATAGTCATAAAGAATTAAAGAAACAATGTTATAGAAAGTTGTAGAAATAGAGAGATGTCGAAAGATGAAGATGTAGGCACAGAGAAGACAATTACAATAATTCCATTTCTTAATACAGGGTTTTATATTGGGTTTTTTAGAGACACAATTCAGAATAAAGGAAAATATCTCTAAAATGTCAATTATGAATATTTCACAATTTTACATTATTGCATGAATTCATAGTTAAGATAAAGAAAAACTCATCGTTATTGTTGGAAAATTCTAGGTTATTTGGTTGTGACCAGCTTGGGTGGTGGCAAGGAATGGACTGACTTTGGACTGAGAATTCTAAGGAAAGTGTGAAAAGCATTTGTAAAGTGTGTAAGAGCGGAAAATGATATGATACAAATTAATTTGAGAGAAACTGGATCATCCAATCCAAACAACTTGCGCACATATTTGTGGATATTCCTATTTGTAAGCTATTAATAGATATATGGTTATGGACAAATGGACATTGACAGTGGGTAGATTAAGAGGGTAAAATATAGAGTATAATATAGGGGATGTGATGGGATTTGCCAGCATTTTGCCGATACTGTGCAGCGATATTTCTATCATTATAGCACAGGGGCGCTTATGAGGTGCCGAGGGACTGAACCCGACCGGACCATAATACTGACACCGACGTTATGCTGTCCCCTTAGCCCCGAGTGTTAGGAGGGAAACCACTACTACCAACTTTAAAGACTTTGGTTTGACCCGGCCGGGGTTTTAACCCGCGACCTCCCCATCCGCAAGCCGACGCTCTACCAATTGAGCTATTGAGGCCGGTATATAATATCTGATGATGAAATCTATGTATTTGGCTACATAAAGAATGAATATTTAGGGTGATTTTCCTTTCGCTATTCGTCCTGTCTGACAATACAGGTAGTGCTTAAAACGTCTTTATTTAGACCTAAAGGTGATATCCGACAGTCTGCCTATATCCAATATATGTAATAATAGCTGACCTCTTTGGGGTATTCGTGCATAATTTCTGTGAAAAACAACTTAATTGATTCTAAGCTTTTTACAATTTTCAACAATATCTCAATTTTGATACAGTAAAACTAGTTAATCAACACTTTAATGTTTATTCTTTTTAAATCTATAAATAAAATCGATTGGGATTTCTGTTAACAATAGACATCGACGTCAGAGCGGATGACGTGGATGACTAAAACATTAGTGGTCACATGGTTGTCTAAGTTTAAAAATAGCTAAGTGTGCAGCGTGGCTCAGATAGGAAATACATGTTTGTAATGACGAATGTGACGTTATAATTCACTTTTAGACAGGTTTCAATAATCAGCATTTTGCAAGATGTGTAACTACAGTTTATTAAGATGTTTAATGAAAATCCTTTTGGTGCAAACTGTTGGATACCACCTTTAAAAGCCATTTCTTTCCTTTCAGGCATGTTTTGTTGATCAGTTTGTCACCAGCAGTGGTTATGTTCTGTTTAACCAAGGATGTCGATCAAAATTGGTAAATTTATGTTTATCTTTGTTTTATTTATAATATAAACATTGCTTAATAAAATGTAATCTATGTTTTACATTTAGATATAATTTATCACATGATTTTAATCAATTGCCAATTAACAAATAGCCAATATTTCTGACAGGTTGTTGTCAGTTAACAAACAAAAGTTAAAGAAATACGTTCACGAATGGCAATGACATTTATAAGGTTAGCCAGAGGCTGGACCTGGTCGGTGACTTTATCCGTACACCGACGAACCAATGTTACAGATTATCCTTCACAATTTGACCGTCATGGTGGGAGAGCCGAGGTCATCGTGACTTTTTTGCGTGTGATTATGAATGAATGAAAAATGAGAAAGACCTCCAGCGCACCGCAAATCTGGTTAGCTTGACAAGATCCTAAAAAAGCTTAAATAATCATTGTTATTATTATTATTATTATCATTATTATTATTATTATTATTATTATTATTATAATTATTATTATTACCATATATTAAGGTGCCTTCCTCACAAGAGTGCTCAAAGGCACCTTACAAAATAAAAAATTGAATTCAAAACATTGACAAGAAATAAAACATGTGTAGCAATTGGCAATGACAGATAAAACATTCAGAATATAAAAGAAATGAGTGCAATTGAGCATTCAAAAAAGGATGTGTTTTCAGAGCCCTCTTACAGCTTGTCGGTGTTGAAAGGGTCCTGAGGTTAAGAGGAAGGCTGTTCAATAGCCTCGGGGCAGCAGAATAAAAGGATCGCTACCCTAGGCGTGACTTGGTCCTATGTGTGACCAGGAGTCGGTGATCACCGAAGCGAAGAGGTCTGCTCGGTTGATAATTATTGAACATATCTGATATGTAGGTTGGTGCGCTGCCAATACTCGCACGAACCTTGTAGTCAATTCGACTACTTACTGATAATCAGTGTTAATCCACAAGAATTGCAGAAATGTGGTCAGACAGCTTTGATAAGACGAGCTGCCGAATTTTGAACTCTTTGTAAACAGTGGATGAGGTTATTTGGAAGGCCAGTTACAATAGTCCACGCGTGTAGTAACGAGTTCATGAACTAGTGATTTTAGTGCGCTTTCAGACAAGCAGCAAACCTTTACTGGAGCACATACAGAGGCATAATTTCACAAAATGACACCTTTTTAAACATTACAAATTTACCACAATTTCTGTGATTTTTTGTTGCTTGTTACTATTTGTTGTTACAGATATGTTCATCCTTGTAAAGCAACAACATTATTTATCTGAGTTTATATAACTCTTTTTTAAATATAAACATTTTGAGAAATTTTAATTTTTGCAAGAAATTATACATATATTAAAAAACAATGGTTCTTTTTCGCTATCACAACCAATCAGTTATTTAAACTGCTTACCAGAGATGCGTCTCTACGACAAAACGTAGTAATGACGACGACGTAAAACACGCTTTATCTGAGGTCAAACAAGCGTCATCTGACGTCAAACTAGCGTCAAATAACGTCAGACGAGCGTCAACCGACATTCCGACGTGCCAGGAATGCTGCAGTGGGGACTTCTGTAACCAACAAGGATGTGGCATACAAGGTTTGTGCACGTCAATATAGCTTATAAGGACTTGGTGGTAGAATAAGAAGAAATTTAAAAAGTGAAGATACTAAAACATAAATGGAAAAAAGGAGATAAGTAAGAAAAAGAGGAAGAGGAAGAAGAACAAGAATATGATGACTATGATGATTAAAGATAATGATGATGATGTTGATGATGAGGAGGATGAGGAGGAGGATGGATGACGATGATGATGTGCTAATAATGATGTAAATGATGATGATAAAGATGGAGGATAATTTATGATGTGATGATGATGATGTTCATAATGTTGTTGTTGTTGTTGTTGATGATCATGATGATGATAATGATGATAATGATGATGATGATGATGATGATGTTGATGCTGCTGCTGCTGATGATGATGCTGCTGCTGCTGCTGCTGCTGCTGCTGCTGCTGATGATGATGATGATGATGATGATGATGATGATGATGATGATGATGATGATAATGAAGATGGATCATGATGTGATGATGTTAATGAAAATCATGATGATGATTGCTATGATGATGACATGATGATAATGGCGATGACGAAGGTGAAAATGATGATTATGATAATGATGATGGCGATGAAAATGGGGGCAATGATAGCGATGATGGTGATGATGGTGATAATGATGACGATGATGATGACTTCCTAACTATTTGTAGTCCCTCCACGAAACGCTCGTGGCCCCTTCTGTTTTAACTGTGATGCTCAATTTGGAACAGACAAGTGCAGAAAGATCAAAACCTGTGCTGCAGACGAAGTAAGTGATCAATCATTCTGTCAATAATAATACGAATAAGATAGACATATTTTTGAACATTTTAGAAGATTAAAACAACCAGTGACAAAACTTGGTTCCGTTATGATCAACGTTATAGTCTGTTTTCATTTCATTCTGGCCTACTTTCAGGTTTAGTCATTCATCCAATTTTTTTTATGCGGTAACAAATTTAGATATAATAGTAAAATAATGTAATGACCAATTTTTTTATATAAACTTTTCATTTTAAAGTGCCATAATAATGGACAAAGGATCAGGATCATTTTGGCCATGTATCAACCACAGATTTTTCTTTCCAGGCATGTGTTGTGCTTAATACTACGGATAGTACGACACCAAATGGACAGTTTAATTTTCAGACTGGTTGCATCTACATCACAGTAAGTAGGTTATATGTTAGTATGTTTGTTGACGTCATTGTTGTTGTCGTCGTTGTTCAATAAAATGCAGTGACAAAATTATGGTATGACGGCGTCAATTAATTATTATTAAAGTGTCTGGTAGAACCACCGGCGCCCCGCAGGTCATCTGGAAGCCTCACATGATCTTTTTTTATCAAGATCGGACTTTATATCCTAGCGGAGTTTGTCCATGTAGACAAAAAAGGTACTACTGTATTAGAATTCAATATATATCTTTGATATGAATGGATCCATTGGGGTGGGGCTGCATTCCCCCCCCCCCAAAAAAAAAAAAACACAAAAAAAAACACAAAAAACACCAACCTGGAAAAAGAGTAAAATTGTGAAAAACGCATACCTGTAAGCTTAAAAATACTAAGCTTTAAAAGTAAACTTTGCTTGTTGACTGCTTAGGTCGAAGAAAGGGTCCCTTACTCAGTATAAATATCTAGTATTTATTGCGATAAAGTTAAATGGATCTGCTTCATACAGCCCCGCTCACCCCCACCACCAAACCACCAAAACCTTCTGGATCCGCCCCTTAACTTGGTATTTCTTTATGTTCTGTCTCTGCTGACATAGGCATTTTCTATAAATTTTGTAGATTGTCACTACCTTTCTGAGGTTTCTAAAAAAGGCTGTGGTCTTTGTATGAGATCTTTTATTATCTGCAACAATGAACACAGTCTGAAATGACAAAACAAAGGTGAAGTTTAGCATTTACGATGACAATCCTAAATAATGTTGTTTTGTAATGAATTTGTATAACAATAATCACTGGGACTATACAAAGTAACTGTTTATGTTAAACATGTACATTTAAGTCTTAAAACAAGTTAATGTGATATGATTAGGAAAACTTACTATAAGAAAGAATGACTAGCCTCCACAGTGTGATTGTAGATAACAAGGGACGTAACTCTGTTAAACTAATAAAACTATAAGTGTATAAAGTAAACCAAACTGCTACAATCTCGATGAACAGTGACATTATCTTATAGTTTCCGACTTTAACTTGAAATATTGATCAGTTTCTCACGTGTTTAAACGTTGTTTTATTCAGCATTGATAAAGACATATCATATACTTACCAACCCCAAAAGCGCAATGGGTGAAGAACAGACCTCAAGATGATAAATCTTATGGGGACCTATAGTGTACGAAGGAGTAATTTTATGTTATTAGTGCCGCTCTGAGGAGCGATGTCTCTTATGGAATGCATTATTGAGGACGATAGTATAGCAGGCAAAAACAGGAAACCGCAGCTGTTCTGTGACACCTTTCTCGGGGAAAAGAACGAGTATTCCGCTTTTACCGGTGTAGCTTGCAACAATTAAGCGTAGCTTGCAATTATAAAACTGTAGCACGCATTTATATGGATTTGCACTGTTTGGTTGGTGACAAAAACCAAGTATGTCGATGTAAACAACTTGCAATTACAGATGTAGCGGACAACAAGGATGAAAGCAAAGCAGCAGATAGTCTTGTTCCCATGAGAGTTACTGTTCGTTACTCTTACATATTAATTCATGTATAACATTATGTAAGATAACGTTAAGTCCCCAGAATAGTCATCTTGTTTCAAGCCCATGCACTCTGCTGCGCTTTGAATGTCTCACATCCGGACCTTTTCTTGTTGTAACAATGGAATCCACTGCTCTTCAACTACTGAAACTAACGAAGACAACATCTTATGTCCTTAGCAATGTCACGTGCTGGAAGCTTCATTCGTTTTGGATACTAGTTTGGTCGCAGGACAGTCTACAGTTCACCAATGTCCGTTCTGTTGTCGGGACGACTTCTGTAACGACAACTGTATACACAACGTTACCATAGCAACAACACGTAAGTTGAAATACTTGCCGATGATTAAAGTCTCACTGATGCTGTGGAACAGCGGATTTTCATGTTGATACTTGCATCGTTAAGGTTCGTTTTCTGGTAGAATCACACATTTCAAAGCAACCCAGTTACATAGTCATTTATTTATTTTATTCTGATTTGATTTTATAGTCACTTTCTAATATGTTTTATGTCATATGCATTCTGATACAGACGAGAAAATAAATTTTCGAAGGTTTATTACTTTAGTAACTACCTTTTCTAAAACAACGTGTATAATGCTCCCCATTCCCGCCCCGGTACGCTTAATAGGAGCATAATGGTATATACCGTTACCTGGAATATCTACCAATGACAGTCGCTCTGATATTCGTTCGGGCTGACCTTACATATGCATTTGTTAACTAGACCAATAGTGGGGTTAGAAAAGTAAAACAAAAAGGGTTTTATTTCAGTGGCTCCTATTGATGGCCAGTGGTCTTCATGGAGTCACTGGGGTCAGTGCTCCACAACATGTGGACCCGGAGAGCATGCGCGAGTTCGATCCTGTGACAACCCTGCACCTCAGCACAATGGCCAACAGTGTGTCGGCGACAATCTAAATACAGCGGTCTGCTCTGTAAGACAGTGCCCTGGTGCGTTCTAAAATAAATTCTTACATAATATAAGTAACAAAGTCTGTGGTTATATATAGGATACAGTTTCACCGCAGACAAATTTATATGAACATAGAAAATTGTCCAGCAGGGATGCATGATGTATGCCCTCCACTGACTCCCACCCAGCTACAAGCTAGGTATAAGAGTAGAGTTGTGAAAACACATACGTGTAAGTTTTATAAATACTAAGCATATTTCGAAGTAAGTTGAAGTTATGGTCACACACACACACACACAAACAAACACACACACACACACACACACACACACACATGTAGAAGTTTGATTCATACACACATACACACATCACCCCCAACCGCTCCCCCACTCCCCCAACAAAATCTTCCGGACCCGCTCCTAGAGACAAATCCAACGAAAAAGATTTCATCGGACCTGATCAGGATATGTTAGTGTGTCGGTAGTAAGTCGTTTAAATGGTAATAGTGTAGCTTTATTATAATATATTAACAACAGTTCGGCCCGGTGTCAGGGTGATAAGATTGTGTGAGGTGTCATTTCATTGGTTTATGAAATGCTTTGTTCCGTGAAGAGGGCAATGTACCTTCAATTTGACACCATCTCCAGAAAAATGCAATACTGTTGGTGAGACTAGGAACCAAACAAACAAGCAAATAAACAAAGCCTTTATCGAATTTATGTAACTATATTTTACCACTGCTTTGGAAAATTAGGGCATAATTTCTGCATAAACTCGTACTTAAGTACAAGTAAAGATGGTTTTGAACACTACCTACATTGTTAGAGAGTACACATCGCTATAAAATAACTTGAAAAGTTAGATCGTTCCAAACTTATATATAAATATAAACAAGATAGTGATCTCTGCTAAAATTATATACCGACGTCATAGCGGATTATCCGAATATGGCATTGTAACGTTATCTCAAAATTGAGTTGTCACGCAGTTTTCCTAGTTAAAAATAGCTATCTCTGCAGTGTGACTCAGATAGGAAATAAATACCTGCTTGCAATGTGCAATGGGGATTTTTGTTTTATTGTTCACACTGATGAAAGGCATCAATGAACAGCATTTTGCAAGTTCTTTTTATGTAACAATGACTATTTGTTATTTGAGAAAAAAAATATTTTGGTCCAAACTGTCGGACACCACCTTCAAGAAGAAAACGACTACATCATTTACAGTGAACGGACAGTGGTCGCCTTGGTCGCAATGGCAACCCTGTGACGTCACGTGCGGCCATGGGAGCACGAGCCGAACTAGGACCTGTGACCACCCTGCGCCGCAAAACGGCGGTTTGGCCTGTCCCGGAGATACAACAGAGACACATCCATGTAACACACAAACACCGTGTCCAGGTATTTGTAGCTGAATGAGGTGTGTCCAAAAATGTCCCCCGACAACATTTATTACCTCTGGAGAATTGGTGCTAGGTTGCTGATGTAGTTATGTAGATATTGTTTCAGTTGTGACAATATTAAACCTTGAAGTATTAACAGTTGAAACATTTCGGACACACTAGGTAGATATTATTTGGAACATTGACAAAACAAATGCTAAAAACTTTTAAAAGATAAATAGCATTCTTAGACTCTCAATATTTTATCAACAAAGAACCAATTTGCCGTGATAAAATAAACGATGCTTCACGGCATAAATCGGGACTATTTTACTGTAATGTAATAACTGTTCCTTTTACACCCTACCCATTTTGTTGACCAAATTGACATGTTGTGGTATGTTGTTCTTTTAGTTTGACATTACTTATAACGTAAGCATTAAACTGTGTAAAAATGAATAAAATGCAATTTCGTCGGATGTTGATATTCTTTTAGAGAAGAAAATAGCCAGGAAGTATGCGTGGTGAAATGGAACAGCCAAACAAGGGAAAAAACTAACAACATTTAAAGTAATGTAGTGCTCATTTGTGTCCCTTTAAGTAAAAAAATAATTCTAGAACGTGTTAGATTGGATTTTAGGTTTGCGTGATCTAATGTATCTGTTGTTGTTGCTTTTGTTGTTATTTTCATTTTATAACCTTAGTTTGTTTATGTTGATATCACTACGTAATTATATTCTGAAATGAGAAAGAAAACAACAATTGTTTCAATTGTTTCAATTGTAGACTGTCTCCAGATAACTGAAATACTGTTGGTGTGACAATCAACAATAAACAAGCAAACAAATTCAAGTATTGGAATCGATCTATAAAGCGACAAGACAAGACAAGACCTGACGGCCAAATAATATTGCAATAGGTGTTGCGCATTTCCTGTTGATATTTTTTTCTCAAAGTAAAAGTCCTAAAATGGATATGTTAAGCCCAATTTATCCCGATTTCAACCCAAAACGATTATAAATATAATCACACACAGGCCTTATGCGATTTTTCTTATTTGTTTGTTGTTGTTTTTTGTTACATTGCAACAACACAATTAGGGTTATATTGGCGACGTCAATCTTATTATTGGTGGAGGAAGACACCACACGTATGTCTAAGTAGAACAACTAGCGTACCGCATGTAAGCTGGCAAACCTCAACACATGAAAGTTCACGTCACGACCGGGACTCGAAGCCACGCGGTAAGGGGCTGAGTAGTTTCATGTCAGCGACTATAACCGCTTGACCAACGAACAGGTTTTGAATAGGGGACAATGAAAATGACCTTCGTTAAACTATTTACAGTGAACGGACAGTGGTCTCCATGGTCGGCCTGGCAACCATGTGACGTCACGTGTGGTCATGGTACCGAAAGCAGGACTAGGTCATGTGACCATCCTGCGCCACAAAATGGTGGCATGACCTGTCCGGGAGATACCAGACAGACACAAGCTTGTAACACACATACAGCTTGTCCGGGTAACTACCGTTTTATATACTTTTTTCTGATATATACAGATTTCTAACAAGCTCGTACATATACCAGCTGCACTATACGAATCTCGTTTTGAAGAATTTTATCAGAACTATTGGCTGTTCTTATTATTGATAAAATGGAAATAAGAGTTTACTTTTTTAGCGCTATCCTTGGTGCTAGAATGCATGTCACAACATATTTTATTGTTTGTTTTTGTTTATTTTTTGCTTTTAATTTTCCTGTCTAAATTTCCTGTTAAAAATGTGTGTATCTTATGTTAATCTGAATGCATACCAGAACCTGAAATAAATTTCAACTATTTATCAAAGGCGTCTGCGTTGACTACAATAGTTGTATATAATACTTCAACAAGATTTAAGAAAAGTGATAATTCTTTATATTCTTTAATTTTTTAATGAAAATGAAAATAGTTTGTAAATACAGAGCTGCTTAAGCTATGACAAGTCAGGAATGGATCCTTTGGGGATGGGGGATGCACTCCCCCACTAACCAGATAGAAAAGTAGAGTTTTGAAACACATACATGTAAGCTTTAAAATACCAAGCTTTAAAAGTAAAATTGTGTTTGATGACTACTTAGGTGGAACTTAGGGTTCCTTACTCTGTGTGTGTATTTACTGCGAACAATTTAAATGAGTCTTGATTCATTTCCCCACTCCCACCACCACACCCATAATTTGCTGGATCCGCCCCTGTAATGGGTAGTGATTTTAATTTTAAATGTGAAAGTCATTTGTCCTTTACGACTTAACTTACTATGATGTAATATGCTGTCATTTGAAAATAATGAAGAAACGTTAGGCTAAATCTAAAACGAACTATTGTGTTAAAAAGTTTTAGCGTGCTTTATGAAAACAAATACGTGACAAAATCGAATTACCTTGACTTAACAATTTTCAGTGAACGGACAATGGTCTCCATGGTCGGCATGGCAACCATGTGACGTCACGTGCGGTCATGGAACCGAAAGCAGAACTAGGTCATGTGACCATCCTGCCCCTCAAAATGGCGGCCACAGGTGTTGGGGAAATACCACAGATACGCAAGCTTGTTTCACACATACACCTTGTCCAGGTAACAACATTTGTAAACACCTGTCTGATTTTTGTCTGGTTTCACTAATACGTTTCGCATTTAAAGGCATCTCGAAAGGAATGTGGTATCCCACTGAGCCAGGCCCCCACATGCTATGACCAGACCTGCTAATTGCTGGTCATCACTGCAGGGAGTCTTTAGCCAACATAGTACTAATCTGTCACAGTAATACCTCTGATGCGTTAATGCAAAACTAAATTACCTGCTAGTATGGATGTGAGACAGTAGGCTAGTTTTACACAAAGTTACAAACATTATTGTTAGTGATAATGTGGGTTGTTTACTATATGATCCCTTACAAATTCTTTATTGCATTAATTACTAGGTGTCAATTTTGTAACTGCAAGATTATGAATTTATTTCATAGCTAAATATTTAATTTTGAAAATACATGAGAGATACAAGTTTTAGTATTCAAAATGACTCTGAATGACATTATTCTGACAATGAATGACTTTTTAAATTGCTTTTGTTAGAAACGTTTCGTTACATTTTACAAATCAAAATAAAATATAACTTTAAATATATATGAGAAGAACTAAAAGAATGAAAGAAATAACAAAATGTATAAGAAATAACAAAATCAACCAACAAAGTAAGAAAGAAAACAAATAAAGATTTATATATATTTATTAGATTGCGTAATTGGTATATTCACAACTGTTTCCTTTACAAACTGTGAATGACTATGTTCAACCCCCAGATATAGCATACATACACTTGGATCTTGAACAATACCTGTGTGACAGACACATCGTTACAGACTGTGGCAGCCTGGCTTATCAGAAAACAGATGCCCTCACATGCTGGGTGGGGCAATAAATGGGGGGGGGTGTCACTTATATAAGGCTTTTAAGATGCCTTTCAGAGATTTGCTACACGTTGTTTGTTATCTCATAACACTGATTATTTGTCATTGTGAGAGACTAGTGACACGTTTCTTTCTGATTTTACTAAACATTTGTCGTTTAGAGGCATCAGTGGCACGTTATATTTTATTGTCGATTTCGAATTGGAATATTTTCATACAGGTATTATCGAAGCTGGACAAAAATGTAATAATGATTTGCACACACAGAATGTATTCGTAATGTAATTAGATTGTATACCATCATAAAAAGTCATTTTCCACTATCACTTAATCACATTAGGTATTGCAGTGCCCAAAAAAGTACGAGTTTGAAAAGCATATTCATTTTTGTTTAAGGAAGGCATGGTAACATACTTTACAAAAACCTTTAAAAGAAACATACCTTAAAAATTAATAAATAAATGCCATTAGTAAACGGCCAGTGGTCTCAATGGAACACTAACTATTGTGCTAAGAAGTTGTAGCGTGTTTTATGAAAACATACCAATACAAATACGAGACAAAATAAAATTACCTTGACTTAACAATTTTCAGTGAACGGACAGTGGTCTCAATGGACGTCATGGCAACCATGTGACGTGACGTGTGGTCATGGGACCGAGAGCAGAACAAGGTCATGTAATCATCCTGCGCCACAGAATGGCGGCCTGGCGTGTCCAGGAGATAACACAGAGACACACGCTTGTAACACACACACACCGTGTCCGGGTAACTTAATACTTTTATTTGATTTAATGTGATTAAATTGAAAAGAAAGGTATTCAAAGGTGGTTTTCGACAGTTTGCCTTTATCAAATTCATGTAACAATACCTTACCACTGCCTTGGGGAATTATGGCATACATTTTGTTTAAAGTCATACTTAAGTCTTACTAAATACGACTTTGAACACTCACTGAATTGTTAGACAGAACTAATCGTGATAAAGATCATACTGAATGTGTATTCTTTCCAACTGTATAAACATCTCGATAGTGGTCACTGCTAATATATATATATATAAATACTGGATAAATATACCGACACATGGATCCTAACAAAGCAGTCAACAGACAAAATGAACTTGAACAGTTTAGTTTTTTTAAGCTTGCATGTAAGTCTGTTCACAATTTTATATTTTACCTGGTTGGTGGGGGGATTAATTATGTTTTACAAATCATCATGGAGATTTTAGTTCTTTAAAATTCTTTGCGAGCATATGAACACCTCATTCCTATTCGAAGTATGATTTACTAATCACCATGGAGACCCTACGCTTTTACCTGGTTGGTTGGTGTGTGTGTGGGGGGGTGCATCTCCCTATCCGAACCCACCCCACCTCCACGGATCCATCCTTGATTATTCGGTAACTCTGATAAATCTCTGCAAATTCTATTTTAATTGTTCTCTTATTCATCGTCTAAATTCTCAATTCATAGATAGTTCGAGTGCTCACAAATACTATGGACCGTATCGTAATGTGCTCATAAACAGTTTTATCCGTTCCCGGAAATAGAAATAACAAAATCTTTCCTACCAAAAGGACAACAATGAAAATATCAGATAAAAATAACAATTAGGCAGAAATATTAAAATAAAATATGTAAAATGATATCAATGCAAACTGAGATAGAAAAATATGCATTGTTGAAGTAAAATGTGTATCAAGTTAAGTACACGCGCACTAAAGAAACAGGAAAATTAAACATGTATTGAAGAGCTATCTTAAAACACAATACATTTTCTTCTACATTAGACCTTCTTTTAAACACATACCTAAAATATAAGAATGCAATACAATTCGCATGATTCGAATCAAATAACTGTAACTTCCGAGTGTAACGAGGTGCATCCTGATAAATAATACCTAGGTTATGTGCTCATACAACAAGGTATATCCTGTTTGACAATACCTAGGTAATGTGTTCATACAACAAAGTGTATCATGTTTAACAATACCTAGGTAATGTGTTCATACAACAAGATGTATCATGTTTAACAATACCTAGGTTATGTGTTCATACGAGGTGTATCCTGTTTGAAAATAGTAAGGTTATGTGTTCATACCACGAGGTCATACTGTTTGACAATACCTAGGTTATGTGTTGATACAACGAGATGTATCATGATTAACAATACCTAGGTGATGTTAATACAACGAGGTGTATCATGTTTGACAAAACTAGGTTATGTGTTGATACAACTTAGTGTATCCTGTTTAAAAATACCAAAGTTATGTGTTGATACAACGGGGTGTATCATGTTTTACAATTTCTAGGTTATGTGTTCATATACATTATCACAAACCAGACATATTATTCTGTGTAAAGTGGGGTAATTGTTCGCCATATTGTTTGTTTTGTTTTTAAATACATTGCAGCGACCATTTATGATTATTATAGCAACGTCCATTTGGTTTTGGTGGAGGAAGACTCACATAAATGTCTAGGTAGAACCACCGGCGCACCGCAAGTCAGCAGAAGACCTTCCCACATTAAGTCCTTCGCCCCGAACGTGACTCGAACCCACGTGGTGAGAGGCTGGGCGGTCTTAAGAGTTACAAATCGGCGACTCTACCACTACGCCACGGGCGCCCCCTCTATATTGTTTACACTTGCTCTGATTGGATAATCCGGTATCCGTAATGAGGCACTCATACTAGGAATAACATTGCACATTGAAATTAATATTTGATGCGTCTTACAAGTTGATGGGCAATGGTCGACGTGGCACCAGTGGTCATCGTGTAGTGTAACCTGTGGCCAAGGAACAATGTCAAGGTCACGAGCGTGCAACAGCCCAGCCCCGGCCCACGGCGGCCATAATTGTGCTGGCGATAACAGCGCCACAGACACCTGCACCGGTGGACCGTGTCCAGGTAAGGTTAGCTGAAGTTACTGCGATGAGAGCTATAAAAACAATGAAATAGTTCAATTTACAAAAAAACGTTTGAATTAATTAGTTCATGGTGTTTCACCTTATGACATCAGTGTAATAAGCAATAATAGTAGCAAGAGTACAGCAAACCATGCCTCCTTCTATGCACTTAAAGTTCATACAAGTCATGGATTAGATTCCGAATTCATTTTACTCTCAAGACAAAAGTGTATTAACACGAATCCTATACAACAATTATATATAAATTCTCATTAGTTTCTGCAACTCACGCTGCAGCGTATGTCATTCCGTGTAACTTTGCTGCTTTATTCGTATTTTGTTTTCGGCATTTCTGTCGAACCTTCCTTTGATCTCTTGAAGGATGCTGACGTAAGACACGCCTTTGTGAATATCTGAACGATGTCGAACGGTGCCTAGCAGTTTGAAAATGTCATAAGGTTTAGATATATAAATAATGTTCAAGTCAAGCTAAGACAACCCTGTCTTGAGACAAATAAATGCATACACATACCGATTGGAAAGTTGATTACGTAGGTGCCTCGAAGTTTTTAAGATGTAATAAGGCTTAGATATAAAAATAATTGTTGAATTGAACCTTAAACAATCTTATCTTGAGAAAAAAATACATTCATGATAGGAAAGTTAATTACCAAGGTAACAAAATGTGTTTATTGCGTTATGCTTTCGCAAGAATGGTGACATTATAAGAGTTGTCATGACAAAGCCTGCTTTATTGTATCGTATTAAGTAATAACCACAACCCTTTTCGTTTGTAAGCGTAGTAATATGCATTGCTTCACAAAATATTTATTCATGAAGTTATTTGCAAACATTGCTGTATTCTGCATTCTGACCCTAGTTGACGGCGCCTGGTCGCAATGGTCGCACTGGCGTCCGTGTTCTAGTCAGTGTGGTCACGGAACATATGATCGGACTCGAACCTGTGACCATCCCGCTCCTGCCTATGGAGGCAGCGATTGTGTGGGACCTACTTCGCAGTCGCAGCCCTGTCATGGTAACAATTGTGTCAGTGAGTATTAGTTTGACATTTTTTATAGTTTGTGACGTATCGGGGCCTCAATAGAAACGCAATATCATCCCATGATTACATTTTAGTTAAAGTTATATTTTACAATCTTACAACAGCGAAGCATCAAAACCCCCCTCTTCGTCTTAATCCACTCTCCTTTCTCTAGCTCCACTAAATTCTTTTTTTCTCTCCCATTATGCACTCCTAATATATATATATACATATATATTCTAAACTAATTTCTCATCCGAACGGAGCTCGCATATATTTTTGACAATTGTGTCATATATACAGTACACTGTCTCTACGATTCCCGCCTATAATTTGACATGTGCATCAACCATGGTCCAAGTCGTGCCTCTCTATTGCCATTTTACTAGTTTCCCTGTGCACAAAATGTATATTTTATCTATTGGGTTATTATTCATGTCATTCTGTCCACACCCGATGATAAAACGGCACAAAAGTTAGGGCTATATACAATCTTAGTATTATTTAAAGTATTCTAAGCATTGCTAATTTTTCTTAAACTAAACCAGTATTCGTGTTATTATTATATAATTGAAAACTAATTAATATGGTAATGTTACATTACAATGTTTCTACAGAAAACTACATGTGTCAGTAACTTATACACTGCTTTTGTCGGTGTTTTCTTGAGGAATCATATCTTTGCAGTACACAATGTACATTATACCATAAATTGCCCTGATGCTACTTTTAATTATTTAGAATAAGTGATTTTATTTTGGACATTTTCAAGACATTCCATTGACGTCACTTCTTTCGGTAATTGGAAGACACGATAAAGTATTAATATATACATGAACATAATTTTAGTTATCGCAGTCGGTCCTGAAAACATGTGTGTTTGTGGGTATACAGTAAGAATAAATTTCAAGCATATATTGTTAAACGATAGGCTCTATTTTCACGTGATAATTCTCCCCGGCAATGATGGAGGCGTAGCCAATCTATTGGGTAACAGTTGAGAATTGGCGTTTAATGAGTCAAGTTTAGGTGTTTTCTACTTTCCTTTACTGGGAGCAGTTTTGCAGTCTTCTGATTTGTTAAAAGATGCTTGTTTGAAACGGCCTATTGTTCAATGCTATTGAAAAAACTTATAAATGTTTTGATTTGTTATTTCAAAATGTCCCAACAAAGCAGAGGCGGATCCAGACTTATTTGGCGGTGGCATGAATTAAGATCCATTTAACTTTATCGCAGTAAAAACTAGATATTTATACACAGTTAGGGACCCTAACTTCGACCTAAGCATTTAACGGACAAAGTTTACTTCAAAAGTTTAGTTTTTAAGCTTACGTGTAGCAGCAGGGGGCGGGGTCAGCATACCAAACGGATCGGGTACCGGATCGGGCCCCGAGAGGTCACATTGTCCGATCTAGCCCACTGACGGGGGGTTCTGCCCCACCTTGCTATGCCAGTAAAACGATAGGGCCCGCCCCAGCCCCTTTTCAGACCATATCCCGCAACCCGAAAAATAGTCAGGCAGCAGAGCCAACTGGGGATGGCCCACAACCCTCGCGGGCTGTGTAGTCCAAAGCGACCCTCCAAAGACCTCCCCCCACAGCCTCGTGGGGATCAATCCTCGGCTTTCTTATTTTCTCGGAGAGAATGTTGTGTTGCAGTTTCTTTCTTAAACCACTCAAGCCGATGCATTATATAGGTCGCCGGAACAGTGTGGCAACATAGATACTGGATCAGATCAACGATTGTAGGGGGACACAATGTTGCCCATATACAGGAGAGCCTTTAATACATACACAGCTTATGATGTATTTGATTAAACCCATTGCGGAATGTAGATAAGCGATTAAATGTGGGGTTGCCAGTTTGCTGCGCAAAAGGTATCGCGTGATCTCGCGTATGGATTGCACAATCACACAAGCATAAGTTTAAGTATACTAAAAGTATGTATGCAGTAGTCTCAAGAGCGACAAGGACGGTAGTAAGAGCTCACTTTGACAAGACACATCACGGTCACAGGGTAAGTCCCCAAATTTAAAGGCATGCCAGCTGACGTCCACGGAGCAGGTTTTTTCAAGGCCTGCAAGTTAACGTCCGTGAGGCAGTTTTATTATTTATTCAAGGCCAGCAAGTAAACGTCCGTAGGACAATTTTATTACTTTTTCTCTGGGTCGTGGGTTCGAACACCGGCCGGGTTGATCTTTTTTACGTTTTCCAGGCCGTCAAAGACGTCCATGAGTCTGACCCGAATGTGCCCGAGCTCATTATAGACATACCTCCTTCTATAATGTCCATTATCTTCCTAAAACGCGGCGCATGACTAAATAATTGCCAGGTCAATAGATATCTTTGAAAACAACGGTGAGTAACTAAATAATACCAATCAAAGTTAGATTTTGCAATAACACACAAATTTCCTCCACAGGTACCAAGGCAATTCCACACAGTTAATTCACTTTTCCAACACCAAGGCGAAAATTTGAGCAGTAACCAAATGGAGTTGGGTATAAATAAATGTACTCTCGTGTAAGCAAAATGTTGATAAAGTAATTGCAAGGTAAATGATGCAGAAAGTCAACGATGCAGAAAAGCACATTCTACGTTCGAGTAAAACACAGTGTGGTAGTGAAGCATGTCGTCTTCAGTTTCAGCTGTCAACCTTTTAAATCGTTCTACGCATCAACAGCGGGCAAACAAGTCCACGCACATTATTTATTACTGGTATACAGGAGGGGGTCTATATCCCCACTGTGTGTACTACACACGCAGCTCAGAGAGAGGGAGAATTCAACTTTTTGGAAAGCTCCGCTAGCGCTTCTTTGCAACCTGGGTCTATGATATTTTTCGAAGCTCTTCCATGTTCTCCGAAGGTGTCTTTTCTGCACGAACCTCCCGTTTCTAAAGCTCATTTAGAACAAGCCTATACTCGACGTCGGATTTTTTTCCATCTGCCAGGGCCAGCTTATTGTGTCGGAGATGTTATTCACATTTGCTCGGGACATCGCCTCGATAAACCGATGCTTAACGAGTTTATAGGTTAGCCGCCGCCCAGCCACCTTGCCAATAGCACAGAGACCCGCGAAACCAAGAGACCCAATCTCGAGCTCTGCAGCGGTCGGAATGGCTACGACCGTCGATAGGAGCAATACACCTCCGATTACAAGCTTCTCGCATTAACTCTACCTGGATTCGGGTGTTCTGCTGAAGACGGTAAGCGTGCCCATAACAATCAGAGGGCAGAGCGGAATACAGAGGAGTACCCGTTGGAGCTCTCCGTTTTTACTACGTCTTTCATGTCTCGGTTCGATGTTTACTCCCTCACATCTCTAGTTCAATTAGCAGCGCAACCTCACCCTAAGCGTTATTCCGACTCGTGTCTCGCTTCTGAAAGTTGATAATATCACCTTTATCAACTTCAAGTGGTTGTTGGAATGTTTTTTTTCAAAGGACCAATAGCGTGGATTCTCAGTTATATCGTAACTGTTTTGAAACTTTCCACTTACTGTAACGCCCACCTTCACCAGCTCTTCCAAGTGCCCATTAATGTTGAGCCGCAGTTAAAGACAAAGTCAGTATCTTTCCCTTTTTCATCATGACGTACCTTACTTTACCTTTACCATCCGAGTCTGACATGAACAACCAATAAAATTCGTCGTCCAAGAGCCTGCGCTCTTCCACCATGACATTAATTATTGGCTTAGGAATTTTCCCGTCAACGTATATATTTGTTTACAGCATCGTATGAACGAACTGGAAGATCCAAATTCTGTATCCGGTAATGGTTAAGATAAAAGGTGACTTTCATCAAAGCCGTGGCACCATTTTTTCCGGATGACTTCTCCCGTTGTATGCTTGCACCCTTTCTGGACCATTCTCGCCGAAACCGCAACCTTAAGTACTTCGACGTCGCAGAGGTTCATGATCCGACCCCACACCCCCCCCCCCCCCCCCCCCACCCAGTAGGTCTACATCGCCATCCTAGTCCTTTTTAATGTTGTGGGACAAATGAGGCGCAAGCTGTAGCAAAGCAACCGCATCGACGTAAGTCCGAGTAGCGTAGTTCGCACTGGGTCCCCCCCCCCACGCCCACCAAAGATACCCTTTTCCCCTCAAGGATAAGACTCACTGGCAAACCGTGGATGTATATACTGTTACCACGCTCGTTCTTTACTAAAATTGTGTGCTCATAAATTGACCTCGGGATTAGAGAATACGGAAGATTTAGTCTCGACAACAGCGACAACAGCGGACAGACTACATAGGGCCCGTTCAATGTGTTCTCAGCGTTGTTCGCCTCTTCTAGGGGAATAAACAAAGCCTGTGCGGGCTGAAAATTATAGGACAGTCATCACGGGCACTGCTCCCTGGTTGGAAGGGACGACGGGTCTGTTCGAAGCCTAGAAGCTCCCGCAACCCTTTCGAGATTCAAATGGACTCTAGCGAAAAAAGATCAAGATCGAGTAATCCGGTAGTTTCATCAGGCCTTGGGATTAAGCCGCGGAAATGGGCGCTAGTGCTAAGGTATTCTTGCAGCTGCTAAAATGTCCAAAGGCCCGGGTGCACCAGAATTCTCTTATTTGATGAGACTGCATACTCGGTGTTCATAATATTGAACCAGCCAACCGTGTACGTGATCGACCCCAGACATATTTTCCAACTTCCATCCCTGTTGTCGATGGGCTTTTGAAAATAGGTCGGGTCTGTAGTGATATCTGTGATCGTTTTAAACATTTTGCGCGCTAAAGACAATCTTTATGGAGTCCTTTACCTTCAATGCCGGCGGCGTAAAGAATAATATCGGGGGATATCCACGGAGCCTTAAGGGCAGAAACTTGTCCATCCTAAAGATCATGGCAGGCCCCAACCATGTTCTTCTCTGCCAACCTGCCCGAAATCTGGCAACACTGCCCAAGATCATAACAGAGGCCCCGGTTCAAGATTTAACTATTAGCCCGATGAAGTTCTGGTAGAAACAGCTGAACTTTGCCGTGTGGTGTGTGGTGTGCAACGGCGAGCTGCGAGGTCTCATACAACGACCACCTGAATAAACCAGAGGGGTGGGCCACTCTCTTCATTCAGTCTGTCTACCTCTTCCATTTCTACTACACTACCACATTCACATTCTAACGGAATTACTTACTAGGATGCGCCCTCGGTTCCCGTGAAAAGCACTTACGACATGAGATCGTATGAACGGCTTAGCCAGGAATTCGGGGTCGATTCCAAGACAGACTGGCGCCAAAAAAGAAGAGTACCCTAACAGCGGCGGCCTGGGGGACGTTCACACCAGAGGGCACGGTGCATGGACCCAGACAGATTTCCGGCACCACAGCTAGGATAAACATATCGCCAGTCATAACGCCGGAGGCCTAACCGACGACTCGAAAGTCTTCACTCAAGCTGGCATGAAGCGAATCAACAACTCCATCTGGACCTACGTGTGGGCTCTGCTCGAGGCGCAGACTCAAATCGGATCGCCGGCAGCTTCAAAATCATTTCGTGTCCTAGTGAAGTTTGCGATCAACTCTCCGGTCGACATCGCCCGCTAAAAAGCGTTCTGCAGTACACCGGGATCGGGCTAAATGTGGTCTTCGGAACAGGATTTTACATGGCTCCGAGCGACATGCTCCTAAACATGATTGGCATCGTGGGCTACAACAAAATAAATAATAAAGGCTCCAGCCGACCTCCGAATCGGCATGCTGTTGGTTAACTCTCCTCCTTCGGTGCTGATTCACGTACATGGCAGCTTCCATGATGGTAAAATCGTAGGGCCGCCGCGGGTGGACCTGCAGACAGCAAAACCTCCTGGAGCCAACAGCAGCAAAGCTGTAGTTGCTGCTTCAGGAAAAGTGGAAAAGGAGGCTCTGGTTGTGGGTGGAATTTCCGTAGGGCTAGTTGCCCGTTGGCTGGATCTTCGCTAGCGCCTTGCTAGCCACACTCGGGCCGCAACCATAACCAAACACCCGACGGCGAGAGACAGAGCCCAAGTGTGTTCGGCCAGCCATCTGACTGCCTTGGCTGCTGTCAAAAACAGCCATGAAACCACGCTGCCCATGACACCGAGGACAACAGCCGCGGCCCTTTCCGCAAGTTTTGCGAGTAAAGCGTCAAGTGCTTACGGCTGTTTTTTCCACCCACTCCCGAACGCCACCCCTACCGGGTTAGTCAGGAGGCTATGTGAGAGGGACGGCGCCACCGGTTAGTGCTAGGACGAAAGTGCCGATGGTCATCCAGATTATTGTAAGGATGGATACAAAGGTGATCCCTTGCTCTCGGAAGAGCAAGAGCTCGGAACCGTACAAGCCCGATGTGCCAAGTGATGTGGCTTCGATTGTTTTCAATTCGATCTCCTCATTTTCAGACAGGGCGGCGGCTGCTCTGGCGAAATCTGCCACCGCAATGCTTTTGCCAGCACTAACGCGCATCACTCGTCCAGTTCTTTATCAGTCCGCTGTATTTGGGCGACAGTTTGAGCAGGTAGAAGATTCCTATTGTGCCCCAGTCCGAGAAACTAAGTTCATCCCGGACAGTGGCCCGACCGCCCCACCCTGACCAGTGTGGCTATAGTGGCTAGCTAGCTTTAAGGGTCTGCCAGTTCGACTGCTGACCAGATCCACTTCTGGGTAGGCCTTCCGGTGGAGCCAACCCTTTCCGTCGATCGTACATTTTTGGAAGTCCCGACCTGCAGGAGGTTGACCCTCACACAATCCGTCGTATTACCCATCAACGGTTCCCGTAAGTAATTCAGTCGGATGTGATAACGAGCAACCCTTCCACAATCGATCAGAATCAGCAGCTCTTAGTGATGTTTCCGAATCTCGGTGACAACGATATCTTTGTTTGTGATGTGATGTGATGTGTTAGGATGTTACATGGACCTCTGGAAAATGGAAAACGAGCGGTCTGATGCCCAATACCCACGGATAACAGGGAGACTCGATGCCGGGGACAAGAGTGCTGAAACGAAGGATGCTGCTATTGCAAATGCTCACAGCAACCGTTTCTCAATCCCACTCGATTTCGAACTCTTGGAGAATCGCATACCAATCTTTCAGTACGCTTTCGGCGATATGCACGAGTACGAACAAACGTTCAATGAATAAGCATTGTCATGGCGACCGGCGATGAGAATGACAAATACACAATCGACTACATTGCCTGAAAGTTCCAGATAGTGACCAACAGAGAAGTGGCCGACAACATCCGCAACCAGTACGCAGGGAAGATGGGAATTCTCCACGACAGGGTCCTCCGGCACGACAGGAATGTGGCGGACAAGTGGAACAAACACCTGAACTTCCCCGCTCGAACGATGAAGGCTTCTATAACCCCAATATCGCATGGGGGAGGTCACTGTCAATGGCATCTCACACAAGCTCTAGACTCAAATCATGCGCCCTTACCAGGCGTGGGACAAGGTCAGAAATCTTATTGCGTGTGGAATAAAATGGCTCCCCGAAGTGGCCATTGTGACCAAGAACCTCGGGATCTACGCTTGCGACCTAGGTAAGTACCTCCAAGAAGAGTTCGCTCTCTGGGCTGGACTTTGGGCCCACTGATTACGACGACATGATGGCAGCGGCTACCAGGTCGAAAACGGCAGCGAGGGGATCACAATTCAGGTTACCAAGGAAGCGAAAGCTCGGGTAGCATTGAACATACCCCTCTTCGTCCTTACGGATGCGCAGCTCAACATCGAGAATGGACGATTTGTCATGGCCTGTTACTGAAGAGCCCCAATCGGCGATAATTTGCGGCACGACTGGCTGCGAAAAAACGCAATTCGTGCTTGACCTCCTTGAGGGCCGATTCCGCAGCCGTTTTGATCGCGTTGTAATCCTATGTACCACGACCGGGCATAACAGGACCTAGTGGGAGCGCCCGTGTTCTTGTGTAAAAATGACATCATCCCCGTGTTAACATGAAATGCCTACATTGTATGTATTGCTGGCGACTGCGTCGGAGGAGACGTGGCGGCACTTCTAGTTTTTATCATAATTATACTCGGTATTCACGTGACTATAGCAATGCAATGTGGGGACATTTTGGACGCGCTTCTTGACGCCACCTTATTCGGAGGATGCGTAGCGGCACTTCTTCTTTCTATCGCAATTAGAAAATGTAATGGAATACGACGACATTGTTGACGAGCTTGTTGCCGACGAGTCGGCGCCGCCTGAGCGGGCCGTCGCTCGGCCTGGAAGCCACAAGCACGACTGGAAGAAGGCTGATTAGCCTGAAAAAAGCAGAATGACAAGGACAAAGAGAGAGGTTTTCCACCGTTACCATGGGGTCAGCCAAGACAGTACATATGCAGAAAGATATCTGCATATCAGATCGATCGCCTCCCCGATGAGGAAATCGGCAAGCACCAAGCACGATATGTACTTAGTTTGACAAAGACTCGTGACTCCGCAGCGTTCCAGTTTTACAACTTGGTTGTTGGCCAGCTGTTTATGATCCCGGCTGATCAGCAGGCTTAACTGATTTCTGACCTCATCTGGCGAAACACGGGGTTGAGGTGTGGCGCGGACGTGTGAACATTTACCGTGATCAGGGAATAAAAGATCAGTTCAACCAGACACTTGCTGAACGCCTGTTCGGGCACCAGTATGCGGTGGAAATGCGCCTGCCAGGGGGCCAGCGGTCAACGGAGTGGGTTGATAGACTGCCTTCGGTCGTGGCGGCCTTGAACGGAGAAATGACCAGCCTTTTCCGTTATTGGCCAGTGGACGCCATCAAGGCCAAATCCATGGACAAAAGCCCTCTACAAGGCCGGCGTACTAAAAGGGCGGCCGCCGACGTGCGACTGACCCCGTGTGGTCCCTTGAGGTTTGCCGGATAGGGCGCTCTGTTACGAAGCCAGACGAAAATGTCCTCTATTCCCTAATGTATGGACCTGGGCGAGTCTTTGTGCGCCGGAAACTCCTGCTGCCCCAGACACCCAATTACCTCTCGCCTACCCGATGGGGTTCCCAAGCGTTGGGTGTTGCGGCCCCTCTTTTTCGATTGCATTCAAGGCAGGTCAAGCGGATATTTGATGTGGCTTCTGGAGTTGTCCAATCGGTCCACACTGAACTGTTGTGTGTCTTTGGGACATGAACCCAGAGCAGCTCGATGATGAATGCTGTACAACGCAGCAGCCGCAGGATGTGATCAACCTTCGGATTGACTGACCTCGGAACCCGCCGGGGCACAGACAACCCGTTTGAGTTTGTGCATGTTCTCCACTCGAGACAGCGAAGGTAAGCCGGATTGGACCAGTGCATAACGTCGTCAATAATCCATACTTTTTGAGGGCTGTGGATTGTCAGGCCATAGGAGGATTGAACTATGATGGAATACCCCAGACGCCAGTCATCTGTCTGTCTCGACTGGGACGTCCACAATGTCATTTGGGATTAGCTCGGTCTGCGCCCGAAAACGCCACCGAAATATTCTGCTTCCGACTGTCTTTCGGATGGTAGAGAAGAGGTACTAAGGTGCCTCGATAGCGCTCCTTGTGCTTTTTTGAATTGAAGCCCCTGTGCTTGGTCGCGCACCTTTTGTCTCGAAGTCAGTATGAGGTCGCCTGGCTTCCATGAATCCACAAACTGATCCCATCCAAGGCAGCCGGGGAGCGCCTTCTGCATCTCTCGGCACTGGTCTTTGTCGCGCCGGAGACGGATTTTTTTTCAGGACCCTGAGGGCAGGGTCCTTCGCTCTGTGGTCGACAACGACCTCCGCATAGTGGTCCGCCCTCTGCCGCAGCCAGTCGTGAGGCATCTCTCCTGTGATTGGCGGCGGCTGCCCCTGATCGCCGCGGCAGACAACCTGGACGCTTTTTGATCAAGCCAGACGAGAAAGGTCTCGAGGTTAGGCCGGGGCATGTTACAGACCTCTTCCCAGATGATCACCCTTGGAATGAACTTCTGCCCTATTCTATCTGGGGTCTACTATGTTTGTCCGCTCCAGCGATAGAAGCTGTGATAGGTTTGGGCCTTTTCACCTCGCATTTCTTTGGCCAGACGTTTGGTCGGAGTGCAGACCAAGTTGTCTCTGGCTCCGAAAACAAATCAGCAGGCCACTTTCAATAAGGTAGGCCAACAGGGATGTCGTGGCCTAAACGTTCTCTGTAAAATGCTTCCCAAACCAGGCAGGGATGACCGGGTGGACTTTCGGCGCGCTCTCACACTCCCTCTCCTGGACCTCGGCAAAGCCTGTACCAATATCTTCCGCGATAATGCCATTTATGCCAGAACATTTGGAAATAAGGCTTGGTCTCTTCGTGCCCTTGGAAGATTGCAGTAGTAGCCCTACATGTCGATAGAAGTAACTTATCTCGTGTCGTAGTTCCAAAGCCCGCCATGACCGTGCTCCAAGCCTTCTCGATGTCCGGGAGCAGGATTGCTGGGGTTGGCTTCCAGCCGTTGCACTCTTTTGCCTTGATACTGGCTTCATGGTTCTCGCCAAAGGCTCTCTCGGCTAGGGACAAATCTTTCAAGAATCTACACACTCTCTGCAGTCTTGTGCAGGCCTCCTGAGTTTGGTATGTGCAGCCGTCAGGCAGCACAAACTGGTCGACGGTCGACGCTAAGCTGCCTGTCTTGTCATCAGAGCAGCCAGACTCACCCTGGGTTGCTTGTCGAAAGGCTTCCCAGACGTCACTCTCATACGTGTGGACCTCTCTTGAAGCCTAATTAGAGGTCTTTGGACCAGGCGTGGCAGATGAGCTCTACCGCATGCCATCGACATTGCTGGTACTTTCCACTGTTGTAGATGTCCCCCCAGCAATGTCCCTAAGGACGATTGCTCTTTTGGGGATGCGTTTCGAGAGCTGCTACATAGTCCACAGTGGCTCCTATCTCATGGACCCTCTCCTCCCACTCCGTATATTTTTGCCGGCAAGCTTCAATGAGACAATGCCCCTCGGGGCACCCTCGCAATGCTCGATTACACCCTGGGCTACGCAATTGAGGTCGCCATCCCTTAGAGGAGTCAGGTTGGCCGGGTTTAGGTTTCTGACGAGGTAGAGCCCATACACAACCGCGGTGACGGGTTAGGCGTTGTGATGGAACAATCCCAATCAATTCTCCAGGCTTTGTATCCCGGGTCACCTTGATAATCGCTTGGCCTTGTCTCGCGCAAGAACTTGAGCTAGAGCAGGATTGAGCCTTCTGGAAGGGGGCCAAGTAGACGTGTTGCTCTTGCGTCTGTGTAGGTCCAGTCGACCGGCTCTAGCGTGCATACCTTCGGCCATCTCAATGTCACCAATATCAAGGGGGTTCTCTGCCTCCGCCCTCCACGCGGAGAAGACCGCGGTGGCACCATCTACTTCAATCTCATTTTTGGCGTCGTTCAAAATCTCAACCCACGGGTCAGCAGGAAATTTCACAGGGGAAGGACCTGGTCATGCAGGTCGATAAACTGTTGACCCTTCGATATACTCGTCCATAGTTCATAATTGATTTAACTATGTCCCACACCTCCTTCTTATAGTGAATTTCGATGGTCGACTAACGCATATATTCCTTGGAAAAGGCTATCTGCTGTCGCATGTAATGTTTTAACACCTCCCTCTTATACTCACATGCCAGGCACAGCCCAAGGTCCTTCTTGACGCCTACCCCGCAGAATTTGCAGGGACTCGTGCAGCCGCCTTTGCGAAATCTCATGAGGTAAAATCTACAGAAGTCCTTGAAGCAGGACCGGCCGCGGCGCTCCTTGGATCCGACCAAGAGTCAAGAGCAATTGTCCCCTTCATAATGTCGGTGTATATGCTTTATATATTCCCCAACATGGAGCCAGCCGGTCCCCCGCCCGACAAAATGGAGGTGCCCGCGGAGCGCCCCCGCCCCAGCGTTTTCGAGGTTGCTGACGGGGAGAACGTCCTGGAAGTTGGCGGCCTCGAACAAGGCAAGGCACGAGGGGCACTCCTACGCCATCTCGCACACGACGAGGGGGCAGGTGCACTCCAAACACGCGTTCCGGGGAAGGGTCTGCTGGTAGGCGGCCTCGACCGGCCTGCCTCCGCCGGAGACGATGGTCTGGAGAAGGGCGTCCAGAGAGACGGCGTCGTGGGCGGTGGTCCCCCCTCCCAAAGACTCCGAAGGGCTTAACGGCGGGCTCACATGTATTCGGTCCCATGGCACGTCCGTCTCACGTGGACGGAGGCTGTTAAATGTGCCTGAGAAGTCAAGAGAAATTGTCTGTTCGCTTCATAATATCGGTGTATATGCTATATATACTCCAACATCTAAATGGGAAGAATTTTCATGGAGATCCCCAGAAAGAAATCATTGGCTGAAAGGCTCGACGAGGGGGGGGGGGGGCTAGATCGGGCAATGTGACCTCTCAGGGCCCGATCCGGTTGGTATGCTGTCCCCCTGCTGGGGCGGGCCTTATCGTTAAACTGGCATAGCAAGGTGGAGTAGAGGGGGGCTAGATCGGGCAATGCTGTCGGGGCTCGATCCGCTACCTGACCCGGTTGATATGCTCCCACCACCCTGCTGCTCATGTATTTGTTTTCACAGCTCTACTGTTTTACCTGGTTGATGGAGGGATGCATCGCCCAAACATTCCCACCCCCACTCGCACCAACCCCACCTCTTGTTCCATCACTGAATCCGCTATACTACTATAACCACTGCTTCTCATACAGGCACCAAAATAGGCTATTAGGTTAATTTGTTTTTGACGTAGCTGTCCTGTTTGACTTTAACAGGGATGGTAATGTAAGAAAAGGTCCGGAGAAAAAAAATGGAATGGTTCACTTTAGTGTAATTTCTTATCGTGGCGTGTTTAGCGTTTAGAATGTGTCATACCTTGGAAAGTTTTGTTTCAAATAAATCTCTTTTCTTTTCACTGCTTGCATTTGAG
The DNA here is from genome assembly GCA_007844125.1 of Sinonovacula constricta. Taxonomy (NCBI): domain Eukaryota; kingdom Metazoa; phylum Mollusca; class Bivalvia; order Cardiida; family Solecurtidae; genus Sinonovacula; species Sinonovacula constricta. The sequence goes on from CM017566.1 coordinate 51,623,391, forward strand.
AAATCCCACAGAATTGCGAAGCTAGAGATCTGTAAAACTGGTAAAAAGCACCTCAGTCAGCCCTTTTGCCTACAAACGTTCCAAGGCGGTAACTGTTGGGTTTGCGCCAATTGTATTGTCACATTTTTGCTCTAGTTTACATTTAACTTACATGTGATTTCCACATTTCTAGCCAATGGATGGTCCGAATGGGAATCTTGGTCTAGCTGTTCGCGTACGTGCGGCCACTCCTACCGCCATAGAACTCGAACATGCGCCAATGGAGGGACTGTTCTTAATTCCAACTGTCCGGGCCAAGCTATGGAGTCAGAATATTGCCATGTTCCAGCATGTGCAGGTAGATTGTTGAATAATTGGTTTTGTTTTGGCTGATTTGTGTTTGAGTGTTGATTGTTACTATTACGTCTCCCTTAAGCCATGATGTCTTATTTTATTATTGTTTATTTGTGTGATTCATTAAAAATTAAATTTAAAGGTGGTATCCGACAGTTTGTCTATACAAAATAAATGTAGCAAAATCTGACTTCAGTTTGGAGTATTTGTGCATAATTTCAGTAGAAACAATCATACTTAAGTCTAAGCTTTGACGATGTTCATCAGTGTCTCTATTTTATGGTAGTAAAACTCGTTAATCAACACTGAAAATGTTCATTCTTTTCAAATCTAAAAATAGGAACGATTCCTGCTAAAACAGACATCAACATCACAACGGATGACCTGGATGAACTAAAACATAAGTGGCCACGTGCTTTTCTTAATTTAAAAATAGCTAACCGTGCAGCGTGGCTCAGATAGACATGTTTGCAATGACGATTGCAGCGTTATGGTTCACTTCTTCTGATAGGTGAAAGACATCAATAAAGAGCATTTTGCGATATCTGTTCAGGTAACAATAATTTATTAAGATGATAAATGAAAACATTTCATCTCTAACCGGCTTAGGCGAGAACTGCTTAGCCGATTAATTTTAAACAACGATTCATTGTTTGTTTGTTTTTTGTTCTACAATTTATTTTTAGAATAAAGGTTTTGGTTCAAAGGTGGTATCCGACAGATTGCCCATTTCAAATACATGTAACAATGTAGTATGCCTGTTTGAGGGAATTACGGTATAATTTCTACTAAAACCGTACTGAACTATAAGCAAGAACGAGTTTAAATACTATCTCATATGTAAATTTCAATAAAGTCTTATCTTACAAAATGCAAGATCAGACGACGGCCGCAAATACAGTCTTTAAACGATACTGTTTTTGCCCGATTACTATTATTAACAGCCAATCAGAGACCGTAATGCATGACGCTTAAGGTAATAGTCGCAAAATGGCCGCTCTCAATGCATTACGGTATCAATATATTATTTAATTTGTCGTCAGTCAGTTTAAGTATGTTCTGCAGCTGCTTTTTAGTTAACTTTCGACGTGAAGATTTTACTTATGTTGGAACAACTGGGATACCGCATACAACGCACCTGTCCATGTCAACGCGGAGTGTCCATGTTTATATTTCTTTGTAAATGGGCGCAGCCATCAAAATGATACGTTCGGAACGCTTCGGATCATTATTGACTTTTGCGATTTTTGGCGGCAATCTCACTGGTTGTGAAGGTTTTATTGACTCGTCGTCAGATCCTGATGGTGGAGCGGATTTCAGGATATAATTTACATCTGATTGCCTCATATGTTAAACGGTACAAATCATTAAAAGAACGCTCTAAATGTCCGTTCTTTCCAGATCTATAAATAAGCAAAATGGGGTTTTCTGGTAAAAATAGATATCGCCGCCACAGTATATTACCCGGTTGATGATATAACGCGATCTCAAAAGTAAGTGGTCAAGTGGTTTCTTTATTTTGAAAATAGCTTACTGTGCAGAGTTGCTCAGATAAAAAAATACAGATTTGTAATGGCGGTTGGAGTGTTATGCTTCACATCTCACTTAAGTGTAATCAATTAGAAGTAATTTGCAGGATCATTTCACGTAACTATAAGTTATTTTTGAGAACAAAAAATGGTATCCAAACTGTCGGACACCAGCTTTAAGGTATGATAAATGTGAAATAATGGTAATACTCAATTTTTCTTCAGTGAACGGTTATTGGGCCCACTGGCTTCAATGGTCTGCTTGCTCGGCTACGTGCGGGGAAGCAAATCAGACTCGAACCCGGTTCTGCCACGCTCCACAGCACGGTGGTCAGCCATGCGTGGGAGAAGTTAGCCAAACTATGGAGTGTAAACAAGAGGCATGTCTAGGTATGGATAACTTATAGACTATCTTTACCATGGCACAATTTCCGTTGATGGTGAACCAAGATACGAAAAGGACCACAACTGTTAACATTTGAAATACCACTAGACAAAGGTGCATGCAAGTTAAAGAGACAAAAGACTGAAACGAGATATTACACAAAGAAAAAAAAACAGTTACCGCCTTTGTGTAAAAGGGTCTGGGGAATAACAGACTGGCATAGTTAAACCTGGTTTGTGGAGCGCTACAAACTCGCGACGCTTCTACTTGATATTATAAAATTCGAATACAATCGGTATTACAAAACTTTTTGTCCAAGAAAGTTCTTTTATTCCAAGTCAAAAGTCAAAACATGCCTCATCTTAGTATGGTGTCTTGCAAAGTAAGTATTTCTATATCCATGCATAATTAAAAAGTAATTTGTAACACTAACTTTTATTTAAACAAATTCATTATTCGAAGTTGAAGGTTGCAACACAAGCTTCGAATAAAAGAGAGTTTATGTTGATTGTAGTTTCAGTGAATGGGCATTGGTCATTGTGGTCCCCATGGAGTCGTTGTAATGTCCTCTGCGGAACTGGGCATCAAACCAGGTATAGGTATTGCAACAATCCCTCCCCTAGCAATGGAGGACATAATTGTGTCGGTGTTCCTAATGACCGGCAATCGTGTGACATGGGAACATGTGTGGGTAAGGTTTTTGTTTGACTTTACCGTCATATCATTTTGCCTCACTTTATATTTTCATAAAATCTTAAGGCAGAAATTAAGAAATCTCAAATCAGCTGTAGGTACAGTAAGCGTAACGAATGAAACTATATTTACAGTGACTGAACTTGCGATGTGTTGTTGATATCTACTTAGATACTTGTCTCTGGTTTTCCACAAAGCGAAAACATCGCCATGGTTGTGGATGTCCGGTTGAGATAGGTATATTAAATACCAAAAGCGAATAAATTTGTATTACATGTAAATTAACTTCTGTTTTCGTGTTCTTATTGCAATTTCTCTCCAGATGTGAACGGTGGCTGGGGACCATGGAGTCCATGGTCACACTGTAGAGTCACCTGTAGCGATCATGCCGTTACTACGTATCGACACCGATCCTGTGACAACCCTCCACCGCAGAACAATGGAACGAGGTGTATAGGTCAAAGTTCGATGCAGACACGGTGCCACGGTATTCATCCCTGTCCAACTGTTGCCCAAAGTGAGTAGTATCCCACACATCGAGTCAGAGATAACGTTGCAGAAATACGGACATGGGTAGCCATCGGTAATATGAAAGTCTAGCTAAAAGCTGCATAACGGCATTCTGTGTTTATATCAGAGACGCAGCATAACATACTTTTAGAGCAAGAGGCGTGGTGGTGGGGGGCGAGGTTTGATTCATGATTCATTTAACTTTATCGCAGTAAATATTTTATAATTAGACGCAGTAAGAGATCCTAAAATCGACCTAGGTAGTCAACAGACACAATTTACTTTTAAAGTTTAGTATTTTAAAGCCTACATGTTTTCTTTTTTTACAATTCTACACTTTTACCTGGTTGGTAGGAATAGGAGGGGGTGGGGGGAATTATGGAGACTTTGTTCCTTTGAAATTATTTGCGAGCATATACGTACACACCATTCTTAATAATATCACAATTATTTAAAATAAATCATTCAAAAGTAATATACGGGTTTGGTGAATATTGACAACAATAAAGGGAAGTTACTATAGCTAATTGAAAACATAAATAAAAAATGTATGAAGTGTAACGATTGTTCTGTTTTATGAAAGTAAACCCCAGCATCAAGTTTTACAACATAATATATTTTATTTAGTATATTTAATTAAGTATATTAATTTTTTTTACACCCCGGGTGTTCGAGTCCCGGTAGGGGAGAGAACTTTCGTACGGAAGCTATTTGATCAGGGGTAAAGTCCAAGCTGATCCAAGTGCTAAGAAAATAATCTTCTTACGTCATTAATGTCCAGGTTCTTCTTTACTTCCAAATAATGTCCGAAGATGGCGATATTGTTATTACAAATCGATAAATACACTAGTCGTAATCCAAATAAACATTCCCGCACTACTCTTTCTTTATAAACAACAACACTTTTTGTATTCACGGATCGTATTTTAAGCTTTAAACGGATCTAAAGTAAAATAAGAAAATAAACTTACTTATAATGACTAAGAATTTTCGAGAATGCACCGGCTATATCACCCATTAAAGTAAGTATCCGACAGTTGGGACCAAAATATTTTTTCTCAAATAACCAAATAAGTCTTTGTTACATAAAAAGATTTTGCAAAATGCTGCTCATTGATGCCCTAGTTCAAGGGGGAACAGTGAAACATACATCTCCATTCCTCATTGCAAACAGGTATTTCCTATCTGAGCCACGCTGCAGAGATAGTTGTCTCCTTGTTTAAAGCGCATGCTCTGTACGGATGTCTCACATCCTAGCTCGTTCTTGTTATTTATCTGACTTCTACGTTTCAGCCGGTACGTGTAAATCTGGCCTATTTTACGATAGTATCATAGGATGCTACAAGTATAGCACCACCTACCAGCCGCATTCGATCGCGGAGCAAGACTGCCACAGAAATGGCATGCATCTGTTGACAATACATGACATCCAGACGGAGAACCATGTGTACCAGTTGATCCGAGATCACCATGATCATTTTCATCGTAAGTATCAAAAACTTCCCAGAAACTCCACACTACCCCACATGGAAAAATTTTTTAGTATAATCTTTACAGAAACCGCACATAACTCCAAACTGGCATTTTAGTAATTAAGTACGTAACGCCATGACTTTTTTGTTGTCGAAATTGAATTCTGTCATGGTAAATAAAATTCTGTCATTTGTTAAATGAATATGTAAGCGTGTAGAACAATTATGCTATGATGTTGTTGTTTTCAGCCTTTTGCCAGTTATTTTACACAGCCGCTTGCTGTGTGGATATGCCAAGCACGCAGTTAACGATAAATCTATTTTAAGGTTAACGTATTTATTAATGAATATTGTCAAACTCTCAATAGAATGTACTTACAAATTGCGGAGATTCAATTCAATTACAGCTGTTGTTGTTTTTTTCTAAAATGAAACAATGTGTCAGTGCGAATGGTGTATAAATACATGTACTTATTATGTAACCTTCACTTTTAGTCAACTTATAACCGTTTAAGTAAAATAGTACTATTGAAATATGAAAAATTGTATTTAAATGCTTACTAGTGTTGAAAACAGTGTACACTTTTTGAAAAGAGTAACGCGCCGTTGTAAAGTGTAAATTGCATTTGGCTCAAGTCACAAACTAACATTACAGTGCATAACATTATAAGCCTTCTTTTCAAATTTTAAAAGAAATTACTTTTTCTTGTTTGTAATTATACTCTCTTCTTTCTGCAGCTGTATGGCTTGGAATACAATGGGATGGCAATCAATGGATGTGGAACAATGAGAAGTCATTGACGACGCACGACTTTAACAATGTTTATCTTCACATGTTCGTGGATGGCACGGATCTTAAAAGATGTATGGTGAAACAGGAATACTGGAACCCAACATCATGCGATGAACCGAATCCTTATATTTGTGTGTTCTAGCAATTTCTTTTTACATAAATGGACTTATATTCGAGTGTTAATTCGCCTATCACAGTTGTTATCTTTTTGACATATACGTATAACAACACCCCAAGGTTTTTTTCTGATAGTTATAAAACAGTTCCAACTTAAAAGTCGTTCATATTACCGTATTCGTGATTACAACAATATGATATATGCAGCGTTATGGTCGTAAAAAATCTCCCCGTGAGTGAATGTAATCTCTGATCTTATTTAGTTCATCCTATACGGAGTGTTACGTGTATTTTTTTATGGACATTGGACTTTGGTTCCTCAATTCCATCTACACATTAACAGGATACTGTAACCGTTTACACTTCTACTTTGGTCATTTTTATCGATTCAAAAATTTAAGTACATTTACAATCAACAATTTTTAGAGTTCTTCTAATCGATATAATTGTTAGACCCCTTCTTCATACCATGTGGACGTTATTGTTCAATTACTTCACTACTGTTTTTTAACAACGTCATAACTTATTTAAGAAAACGTAAACACTTGGGCATGTTTTATTAAAATAAATCGGTTTCTTTTCATTGATTGCATATGAAAAACCCCTCAGGAAGTGCGAAGTAAGAGCTTTGTAAACCGGTTTAAGCACCCCAGTTGGTCCCTTTTGCTGAATGGCCGACCAAAGGAGGTAATTGCTCTTTTTGTTTAATGACTCATCACAAATTTGTTCTTACTTTTACATTTGGTTTGCATATAAATATTCTTGTCCTGTGCCTTGTCAAATTTTGGTATTTGTTGCAAAACTCATAGGACTTTATCATATATCCTTATTCAAATTCAGCATTAAATAAACCGAAATACATTATTGACATAGTTTTATTGGTGATGGGTGACAACAGTGATTTTGGACGTATAGAAGTGCTAAACATTCACATAGTGGCGACTCTACCACTACGCCATCGGTGCAGCTCGCTCCCCTTCCCTCCCCCACCCCACTTCCACTAAGGACGTGGTGTAGAGGTGATCAATTTTTATCTTTAGATCGAACTATCTTATAGATTTGAGTTAGACCAATACAATTAACCAGATGTTGAGATTGTTCTTAATCTAACGCCTGTCGCTATTTATATTATTATTGTCTATTGGGTGAGTCTGAAGCTGCCTGGGTATGTATGTGGGTCTGAAGCTGCTTCGATGTGTATGTGGGTCTGAAGCTGCTTGGATGTGTATGTGGGTCTGAAGCTGCTTGGGTCTGTATGTGGGTCTGGAGCTGCTTGGATGTGTATGTGGGTCTGAAGCTGCTTGGGTGTGTATGTGGGTCTGAAGCTGCTTGGGTGAGTAATTGGGTCTGAAGCTGCTTGGATGTGTATGTGGGTCTGAAGCTGCTTGGATGTGTATGTGGGTCTGAAGCTGCTTGGATGTGTATGTGGGTCTGAAGCTGCTTGGATGTGTATGTGGGTCTGAAGCTGCTTGGGTGTGTATGTGGGTCTGAAGCTGCTTGGGTGTGTATGTGGGTCTGAAGCTGCTTGGATGTGTATGTGGGTCTGAATATGCTGGGTGCATAGAAAGCTGCTTGTGTGAGTTTGACACTGATGAAAGTATGAAGTATGAAACTACTTGGTAGAGTCGGAAGATGCTTGGGTGAGTATGAAGCTACTTGGTAGAGTCGGAAGATGCTTGAGTGAGTATGAAGCTACTTGGTAGAGTCGGAAGATGCTTGGGTGAGTATGAAGCTACTTGGTAGAGTCGGAAGATGCTTGAGTGAGTATGAAGCTACTTGGTAGAGTCGGAAGATGCTTGGGTGAGTATGAAGCTACTTGGTAGAGTCGGAAGATGCTTGGGTGAGTATGAAACTGCTTGGTAGAGTCGGAAGATGCTTGGGTGAGTATGAAACTGCTTGGTAGAGTCGGAAGATGTTTGTGTAAGTATGAAGCTACTCGGTAGAGTCGGAAGATGTTTGTGTGAGTATGAAGCTACTTGGTAGAGTTGGAAGATGCTTGGGTGAGTATGAAGCTACTTGGTAGAGTTGGAAGATCCTTGGGTGAGTATGAAGCTACTTGGTAGAGTCGGAAGATGCTTGGGTGAGTATGAAGCTACTTGGTAGTGTCGGAAGATGCTTGGGTGAGTATGAAGCTACTTGGTAGAGTCGGAAGATGCTTGTGTACGTATGAAGCTGCTTGGTAGAGTCGGAAGATGCTTGGGTGACTATGAAGCTACTTGGTAGAGTCGGAAGATGCTTGGGTGAGTATGAAACTACTTGGTAGAGTTGGAAGATGCTTGGGTGAGTATGAAACTGCTTGGGTGGCTCTGAAGCTGCTAGATCAATTTTTAAATGTGTAACATGTATTCACTTAATATCTACACTAACCTTGCCATTAAAAGTAGAACAGAACTCAAAGTGATTCCTCTACTGGACCATCATGTAGAAATAATGAAATAAATTACCATTCTTATAGCAGTATGTCATAGTCCTAGGCCCTATTTTTTATACACAATAAGTATGCACATATTAACAATTTAAGATTTTATGATATGATTAAGTCAATGTTATTCTTTTTTTTCTTCTGAAGAATCAAATATTTGTTCAGAGGCTGATGGACTGAGCGTCTCAAAAAGTTTAATAATTGTCTTGTAGTCGGCAATTAAAGATGCCTCTTGCCAACGTTCAGAATTCCTTAATCGGCCTCTAGCCAACATCCGGGGCGTTTCGTCGCTTCTGGTCGTGATCCAGGAGTCAATTTGAGGCAAAGACAGTAAATAAGCAACCATTTTGGCATCTGCTAGTTCCACTGCTATATGAAGACAACTACGACCACTTTTCATATCAGGCACATTGACATCAGCACCATGTCTCACAAGCAAATCGACCGCCTCTATATTGCCTTGCATCACAGCTCTATGAAGGCACAGGAACCCCTGAAAGTCCCGGATTTTAAACACGTGTTGAGAGTCAAATCTCGGTTTAAGTGAAGAAAATATATTGAAGTTAAACAACTCCTTCAGTAAACCTGTTTCGTTTTCGCAACACGCAATATGGAGAGGAGTACGTCCTTGGTTGTCTTGAATTTCAGGATTTGCTCCTAGTGCTATCAACCATTGCACCATGATTGATTGCTTAGTAAGGACAGCAAGATGAAGCGGTGTTTGGTAGAGATTGTTTTGTTTGTTTATATGATCAACAGACAGGGCATCGAGCAGAAACATAACAGCTGGAAGGTTTAGAAAGATTATAGCTAGATGAAGTGGAGTGTCACCATCTCCATCTTCTAACAACCTTCCAAAATAATCAATTTGTTGGGCTGGTGAATCTTCTTTCGAACTAAAATCGATGTCATTGAAACCTGTTTCTGAGCCCGTTTCTGCTTTTTTCTTAGCTATTTTGTCTTTGGTTTCAAGTTTGATTAAACTCGAAAAATAAGGCCCATGATTACGATTATGTTTGAATATCTTAGAAGATATGCCTTTGGAATATCTATGGGTATCTTCTTCGTTCCCACAATTATTACCAATAGTATTGCAGTTGATTAACTGCACTGTACTTTGCAGTTTCCTTTCCGTTATGGGCTTCTTGGGAGCCATGTGGATGGTATGTGTCCATTTGTTCTCCGCAGCTTTTTGGTCGTCTGTATCATTTGTCGATAACCTTACTGCACTAGAAATTTTTCCTTGGGTTTTATGTTTCTTAAAACCTTCAACCATGCCATATTCATCCGTACATTTCTTATCCACATCACAATTGCCGATCTTATAAATAGTGGATATTTTGACTGCATGAGGCAATTTTCTTTTTGGTTTAATTCTCTTATAACCAATGTTATTATCCCATCCGTTTGTAGATCTTTTTGCAACGTCATTGGGTAATCCATTTATTTCTTGGGGCACTTTATGTTTTGTTTTAACTTTCTTACACGCAGTACCAATACATCCACTGGATTTGCCTGCTATATCACTCATATAATTTCCTTGTCTTCGAGGCAACTTACCTTTGGTTTCACATTTATCAAACGCAGTTTTATTTTTATCCTCAAAAGCAGAACTGTTTCCATGGTAACCAAATTGAGCAGAATTCCAAAATGGATCGTCTCTTAAGGCTTTATCAACATGAATATTACAACATCCATTTTGATTTACAACATCTTTCTCAGTTTCATCATTCATTGTTATCGTTTGTTACTTTCCTCGTATGTCTTAAATAACAATCCACTAACACGTTTTATTAAATATTCCAACATGCTCTGAATTGTTTTGTGTTACCTCTAAACATATGATAAACTTGGTATTGCACACAATTCAACACAATTTCTACTTTGTTGAAACATAAAGTCCTTTTGCATAAAGTTGTTCGAGTAAGGTCATTGCAAAATACTTCCGCTTTCGTTTTGACGGTCGGAAATAAAGTAGATATAAAGCTTTAAGATAAACTTACCATAAACGAGTGACCCTCTTACGCACTAGATATGGTGAATATGTTGATAATGTTTTGGGTAGACAAGAGGGGCGGATCCAAAAAATGTTGTTGGGGGTGGGGAGGTGGGGCGGGGGGTGCGGGGTATAAATCAAGATCCATCCAACTTTATAGCAGTAAATACTATATACATGTTTATAAAAATAGTTAGGTACACACATTTCGACCTAAGCAGTCAACAGACAAAAATAAAAGCTAAGTATTGTTAAGCTTAAATGCATGTGCTTTCACAATTATTTTACCTGGTTTCGGGGGGGGGGGGTGCATTCCCGCCACCACACGCTTCTGGATCCATCCCTGTGTCGACCCTCAAGATTAGGTCCGATGTAAACAACTTTAATTTCAGGGATGGATCCTGGGAAGGGGGTGGGATAATAGATGCATCCCCCACCCACCAACCAACCAGGAATAAGATTTGAGTTGTGAACAGAAATACTTGTAAGCCAGAGTACTACCGAGCTTTTAGAAGCGGCACTATAAATTGTTGACTAATTACCTGATAAGGGTTCCTTAGTAATTAAGCAAACCATACATACATGGATGGATCCATGGGGGGTTGGGTGATGGGAGGCACCAACCTACCAGCCAGGTAAAAGAGTACAGTTGTGTAAACACATGTAACCTTATAAAGTAAAACGTTTGCCTGTTGACGGCTTAGGTCGAAGTTAGGGTCCAATATATAAATAAATAAAGAATCTGCTCAAATATATAACGATAAAGAATCTGCTCAAATATATGGCACTTAAGAATGTGCTCAAATATATAACGATAAAGAATCTGCTCAAATATATAGCGGTAAGGAATGTGCTCAAATATATAACGATAAAGAATCTGCTCAAATATATAGCGATAAGGAATGTGCTCAAATATATAACGATAAAGAATCTGCTCAAATATATAGCAGTTAGGAATGTGCTCAAATATATAACGATAAAGAATCTGCTCAAATATATAGCGATAAGGAATGTGCTCAAATATATAACGATAAAGAATCTGCTCAAATATATAGCAGTAAGGAATGTGCTCAAATATATAGCGGCAAGGAATGTGCTTAAACTTATAACGATACAGAATCTGCTCAGATATATAGCAGTTAAGAATGTGCTCAAACATAAAACGATAAAAAATTTCCTTAAATATATAGCGGCAAGGAATGTGCTCAAATATATAACATAAGTAATCTGCTGAAATTTATAACGATAAGGATTCTGTGGTATTTTATAGCGTCTATCAAATATCATTTAATAAACTGTTTGTGACGGAAGTTTATTCCTTTGTCATGAATATTATGTTATAATTTAGTAATCATTTCGCCTTATGTATGTCCTTAAATGCTCCAGTTATTATTTTTGTATCTTATTCTCCATTTTATCACTTCCATTCCACGGAATGCAATAACATGTAATATGAATTTCAATTAAATAATCAATTAAATTGTTAATAACTCTTAGAACTGTGTTACTATACTTGTTATTTATGCCTGCCGATTATTCTTTATGTTTATGTTTGTTTGTTTGTTGTTGTTGTTTTAACTGAATGCCTCTCCGGGTCATCAAAAGATTAACAAGGACCACAATGGAAATAAGTGCTTGTACCTTTTGCCTCATTTTTGGTATCGGAATCAATCCATGGTTACTCTTTTGTTTCTAATTCCATTATTGTTTTTATAGCAACGGTTACTTTCTTGCTGTACTAATGAATTGTTAACCACTGTGTGTTTCCTACGACGAGAATCTGCCGATAAAAATGGAGTAACGCGATTAGCTTTATTCTATTCATCGTCGAACACCTACGACCCATTCCTTCTCCATTCATCGCCCATGGGATATTTAGTTTACTTTTCACTGTTTCTTGTAATGATATTATATTGGTCGCTTCATAATCCGATGAAGATTTCAGTCCAATGATATAGCTCATTCTTTCATTGTATCGACAGATTTGTCAAAATAGCACAGTCATTGTTATATGTCTAGTCTCCACGCTGAAGAGTATGGATTTTGTAAGCAGTATTATGCTCAGCGAAATCTTGTTCTATTCAGTTCGATAAGACGACAGAAAATTGGACGTGGGTATCCGACGATGTATTCTATTTTGAAAGGACATATTTCCATCAAATAAAATATGAAGGGTCACGGGAATTGAATTATTATACATATAAGTGTCATATTTTAATCATGTTATTATATAGGTACGTCAGCGCATGCGGGATGAGTGAATTGAATTACCAATTTTATTTTTATTTAATTCCAATCCGTTTTACTTCTAGCTCAAAATCAAAATAATTTCGTCACTTTTGGTTATAAACATCCGGCGTACTAAATGTCATATACACACACTATTGGCTTCTCTCTATTTGGCTGTAAAAATATGACACTTCCATCCGCACAAAATGATATCCCAGAAGGATAATTCAGTTTATCATTCCTGTTTAGAATATATCCTAAAGCCTTTCCTGTTGGCGACAATTTCATGACGTAATGATTCGTTTCATCACTACCTATGACATAAATATTGCCGCTTACGTCAGCCGTGACGCTGCGAGGATTAACCAATCGCGGAGAAGAGACTTGGAAGAGGATGTCAAGCGTCTTTACGTCGAGGCAGGTAACTGTGTTATTGCCTTGGTCAGATACGATGACGTAATTTCCGGCTTTGTCTGACGTCATATACCAAGGGGCGCGAAACAGCTGATCGTGATCCTTAGATTCCCAGCATTTTCGCTTGATTTTGCCGTTATAATCCAGTATGCCAAGTGCCCCTGTTTAGTATGTATATATTTTTAATAAAATATGTTTATAATAATAATTACTATTATTCTGGATCACTTTGACATATATCATTTGAAAATGTATTCTATGTATAACTAAGATTACATGACGTTACATAATTTAAAAACAATCAATTATTATGCCCTTATAAAATGAATAATTATGAGCTGCGCATGAATACCTAAAAGATAACATGTCCTAAGATAATAAAGTCGTGTACCTTTAAACCCCTCCCTCATTACTGTCACAGCCAATCCTTTCCGCCAGCACGTGATTCCGCGACATTCCTCGTCTATAAATAGACTTTTCACTATCTTCATCTGCCCATGCGCAATGCTCAGACAATGGATCATTCTTCCTTCCGGTTCAGTGACATAAAACTCCTCCATTTTTCTGTTTGAAGCACACACGTCGAACGGAAATGTAGATAGTTTCATCATTGACACAAAGTTAAAACGTCCATCATAAACTTTGATAGTTTTATTCCTTTTGTCAATCATCACCCAATTGTTGCTTGGTAACCAGGCGCTTGCTTGCAACAGAAATGGCTCTGTATCTTCCGGACGCTCTATGAGATGACGTGACACAAGCCGCGCAACTTCCGGTTTTTCATGATTTACGTATTTAGGTGGAACAACTTCGTGTTTAAACTTTTCTGTCATCATTCATAAACAACAGGCTATTATTTCTTGTGATTTGTTTCTTTACACTATCCATTAAACAGACACATTTAACTTTTCTTTACACTATCCATTAAACAGACACATTTAACTCCTTACTGTCAATGTACGGTTTAAATGTCCAGCGTTTTGATTAGATCTACTACAGACTTTTTCTCAGTTGAAATAAAATATAAAATCATTGGTTTTTAAGTGGCATGCTAGTGTACTTTAAATTATTGAAAACACTGTAGAGTGCAAATGAAGTAAAGGATCTATTACATACCTCATATGGAACTAGTGAAGCGTTTGAAACGTTTCATTGACCTTTTGTTCTCGGCTATTTTTAAAATCTCATATTTGAACGCTAGTTGTATAAAAAAAACATACACTAGCTTTTATGCAGAGGCGGATCCAGACAATTTTGGTGGGGGGGGGGGGGGCGGGGGGCGCCATATGAATCAATGTCCATTCAACTTTATCGCAGTATTCGCGAATCATGTATCACAATTACTAATGATGTAGAAGGATACATGTCTACAGTACTCTTCTGTCACTTAAACTCACGTTCATGCTCTGTTATGATAAAATGATACAATCCAAACTTTATTACAAGATTTGAAGGCTAACAAGTTCAAGATAACTAAAAACAATAAGTTATATACAAAGATGTAGCATTATTACAAGGTAAAGTTACCAAGGAAATATAAGTGTTTCTCCCTTCTCCATCTACTTTCTCTCTCTCTCTCTCTCTCTCTCTCTCTCTCTCTCTCTCTCTCTCTCTCTCTCTCTCTCTCTCTCTCTCTCTCCTTCATATATTTGTCACAATTGTCAGCGGAGGGATTGGAATTGAAGAAACTGCAACAATATATATATTTATAATATATATAGAGTGAGAGACGTGCAAGTGACCAGAGGTCAGTCAATAGTTGAATTGAATACAAATAATAATGAATTAAGAACAGACACATTCCTGTAAAATATCTTAGTATGGGTAAAATCAACATGGCGGTGGATGTGGTTTTTAATTATTTAACAATTAAACATACACATTGAATAATGTTTAACAAATATCAAACTAAAAAATGACCTCGAAAAGTTTTACAACAAGAGTGAATGATGAAATGATGAAAGAGAATAATAGATATAATAATAAAATAATATTTACCTGCAACAAAATATATATATATATATATATAGAGAGAGAGAGAGAGAAAAAAAGAGAGAGAGAGAGAGAGAGAGAGAGAGAGAGAGAGAGAGAGAGAGTGACGTGCAAGGGACCAGGCGGTCAGTCAATAGTTGAATGACAAGCCTAAGTGCAAAAATCCCATTCACCAAGAAAACAAGAGTTTGGTTAGTTAGTCAAAAAAGGAAGAATGGGCAACGAGTTGCACGGATTTCACGTTGCTCTAAACAATATAAAAGTGACCAAATAAAAAGGTTACCAAAACGCTACTGAAATCGAATAAAATCTAAATGACTTAATGTGTACTAATTATCTACATATCTAACTTATTCACTCAATATTCGACCCTATGACATGCTCTCTCTCTCTTTATTGGGTTTATCGTCCCGCAAACAGTATTTCAACATTTTTTTTTCTGGAGACGATGTGAAGCAGATATAGTGCTGCCTTCACTGTGTATAGCATGTCGTGAACACCTGGCATGATATCACACCCAGTCACAATATCCTGACACCGATCCAACCGGTCGTGGAACTACCCTTGTATTTGCTTGAGCGTTAGCAAAGGAGCTTTATCGCTATCATTTTTACGACTTTGGTATGTCGCGGACCGGGATCGAACCCGGGGCCTCCCGTAACTAGAGCTGACGCTCTACCGATTGCGCTACCAGGTCCGGTGAACCAAGTGTCTCCCTCTAACAACGAAATGCTTTAGTTACCATAACAGAACCAATGAAATTCTGTTTACTGATGTTCTACATCTTTGTGAAATGTGACGTATAATAATCATTATAATACAAGTATTTTTTATATAAGCCATGCTGCATTCTTAAATTAGTTGAACACTCAAACTTAATGTTTTATGCCATTAAGTAATGACACATGTTTCATCTTAAACATTCATGTTACCAACAAGCCCAAAAAATGTCTCCAACCGGGTAATAATCTTTTACATAAATCGACAATATAAACAACAAGTATAAACAAGCGAATTTCAACGGAAAATACCGATAGTTTACGGAATATGTCTGTGAGTATTGTTATTCTATGTAGGTACATTTTCAGTTGAACATGTATGATATTTTGTATGTTATTGATGCATTAGCTATTAAGCTCCCTAACTTAGGGAACAGTTTTGATGGTTTGCACTGAATTGGCCTGTTTTCTCGACACCAGTTGACAGCACTATTGTTGTTGTTTTTTACCGTTCAATTTTCACTTTTCGCTCACCTACGGCTCCAGAGTATCGGAAAGATAACAGTTTATTTTAACGCAACCGATTTACATTTTCTTTTAACAAGTATTTTACATTTTCAAATTCATTATGCTGTCTAAGTGACAATGTGAACAACATTTTAGCATAAACGGGTGTTTTTCCTTCGTACCCCATGCATTTTCGTAATCAAATAAAACTGTCATTTTTTCTCATTTTATAACCGAACGTTCTGGCCGGTCATTCTTTAAACAAAGCAAATTTGATACCGACAACATTAATTTTTCTTTTAAATTGAAATATAAATAAAACATAGTATTTACTTTATATTAGAATACATTACATTTACAGAGAAGCTGTCACCTTGTTACCATTGACGGTTTTAGACAATCCCACTGCTGGACCAAGTCATGGGAACTAACCTAGAGAGAAAGACAGGGACAAAAGAGCTCGTGTTATGCATGACAACCAGCCCAGCACCAGCTAGCTAGTTGTGTCTTGTTTTTGAGTAAGTTTTAGAACTAGATGTAAAGTATGTATTATTTTCACTAGAAATATATGGTCACTACAAATTTATTATTAGGTCAGTTCATAATCTCATAATGAGGCTAGCCACTTGTTGCATATCCATTAGTCTCGTTTTTTTACTTGAAAATAACTAAACCACCATGTAACGCTGCTTCATATTAAATGTCTAGTAAAGCTATTATCTCGCTGTGGGAAGGCCCCCGGTGTTATGGTTCAGCTGCAACCCGCTGTGGGTAGGCCCCCGTGTTATGGTTCAGCTGCAGCCCGCTTTCGGAAGGCCCCCAGTGTTATGGTTCAGCTGCAGCCCGCTTTCGGAAGGCCCCCAGTGTTATGGTTCAGCTGCAGCCCGCTGTGGGAAGGCCCCCAGTGTTATGGTCCAGCTGCAGCCCGCTGTGGGAAGGCCCCCAGTGTTATGGTTCAGCTGCAGTCTGCTGTGGGAAGGCCCCCAGTGTTATGGTTCAGCTGCAACCCGCTGTGGAAAGGCCCCCAGTGTTATGGTTCAGCTGGAGCCCGCTGTGGGAAGGCCCCCAGTGTTATGGTTCAGCTGCAGCCCGCTGTGGGAAAGCCCCCAGTGTTATGGTTCAGCTGCAGCCCGCTGTGGGAAGGCCCTCAGTGTTATGGTTCAGCTGCAACCCGCTGTGAGAAGGCCCCCAGTGTTATGGTTCAGCTGCAACCCGCTGTGGGAAGGCCCCCAGTATTATGGTTCAGCTGCAACCCACTTTGGGAAGGCCCCCGGTTTTATGGTCAGGCTGCAACCCGCTGTGGGTAGGGCCCCAGTGTTATGGTTCAGCTGCAACCCGCTGTGGGAAGGCCCCTAGTGTTATGGTTCAGATACAACCCGCTGTGGGAAGGCCCCCAGTGTTATGGTTCAGCTGCAACCCGCTGTGGGAAGGGCCCCAGCTTCATGGTCAGGCTGCAACCCGCTGTTGGTAGGGCCCCAGCTTTATGGTCAGGCTGCAACACGCTGTGGGAAGGCCCCCAGCTTTATGGGCAGGCTGCAACACGCTGTGGGTAGGCCCCCAGTGTTATGGTTCAGCTGCAACCCGCTGTGGGTAGGGCCCAGTGTTATGGTTCAGCTGCAACCCGCTGTGGGTAGGGCCCCAGCTGTATGGTCAGGCTGCAACTCACTGAGGGAATCGCTCCAGCTTTATGGTCAGGCTGCAGTCCGCTGTGGGTAGGGCCCCAGTGTTATGGTCAGGCTGCAACCCGCTGTGGATAGGGCCCTAGTTGTATGGTCAGGCTGCAACCTATTGTGGGTAGGGCCCGGTTGTATGGTCAGGCTGCAACCCGCTGTTGGTAGGGCCCCAGTGTTATGGTTCAGCTGCAACCCGCTGTGGGTAGGGCCCAGTGTTATGGTTCAGCTGTAACCAGCTCTGGATAGGGCCCCAGTTGTATAGTCAGGCTGCAACCCGCTGTGGGTAGGGCCCCAGTTTTATGGTTCAGCTGCCACCCGCTGTGGGTTGGGCCCCAGTTGTATGGTCAGGCTGCAACACGTTGTGTGTAGGCCCCCAGTTTTATGGTTCAGCTGCAACCCGCTGTGGGTAGGGCCCTAGTTTCATGATTTAGCTGCAATCCGCTGTGGGTAGGGCCCCAGTTTTATGGTTCAGCCGCAACCCGCTGTGGGAAGGGCCCCAGTTGTATGGTTCAGACGCAACCCACTCCACTGTGGGTAGGGCCCCAGTTTTATGGTCCAGCCGCAACACGCTGTGGGTAGGGCCCCAGTTTAATGGTCAAGCTGCAACCCGCTGTGGGTAGGGCCCCAGTTTTATGGTACAGCCGCAACCCGCTGTGGGTAGGGCCCCAGTTTTATGGTCCAGCCGCAACCCGCTGTGGGTAGGATATTTTAATATTCATATATTTCATCTGTCAGTCTATGTCATATGTTTCTTGTTAAATAAATAAATCTAATTGTTTTATCTTTGGAACTTAAATTTCCTTTGTTTATGTCTTTTGTCCATTGTATCAATTATAAATTTATCACCAAAAGCCAGGCCTTGGCGAACCATTTGTAACTTAGCCTACCGATTAATTTTAAACTAAATTAATTTAAATAGGAAAACTAACCATTAACAATTAACGCTACCTAAAATTAAACCGTTGGGCGATCGTTACACCTGGAATACCCATGTTATCACTTACTTACAAGTGTTATCACAATATATCTGCATCCGGGTAGTTCGCTCTGAGGTCAATGTCTATATTTACCACAGGTCCCAAAGTGTGCTTATTTATAACTAGAAATAATGAACATTTGGTGTGTTTTTCAACGAGTTTTTTTGTTAACCTGTGCTTTCCAAGGCATAAGTCTGTGGTCTTCCTCCACCAATAATGAGCTGAACATCGCCAATATGACAATAATTATGTTGGGTGATGTACCAAAAAATCTCATGTTTTGAAATATCCTTCATTTTCCTTGATATTATTAAAATCTAGATTGGCAGCCTAGGGAAATGTATTTGCAGTGCAATCATTTTGGCAGCAGATAAGGCATCAAGTTCGCCATGTCTCCATAAAACTGAAAAGAGCTTATTTTAGACACTAATCGCAGTGTAAAATCAATATAGCCTCACAATATTTAAGTGTACTGGGTTAAACTCCCGCTCTCTCTCCCTCCATCCTCTCTCTCTCTCTCTGTTCCCTCTCTCGCTCTATGTGTCTGTCTGTGTGTGTTTCTCTCTCCCTTCTTACCTATAATGTCCTCTATCTCTATCTCTCTCTTCTCTATCTCTCCGTCCCTCTCTCCTCACTCTCTCCATGCCTATAATCCTTCCCTCCCTCCCTCCTTCCCTCCTTCCCTCCCTCGCTCCCTCCCTCCCGTCTCTCTCTCTTCCTCCCCCTCTCTCTTTCTTTCTCGCTCAACCCCTCCCTCCCTGTCTTTCTCTCTCCCTCTCTCTCCCTACCTTTTTATCTCCCCCCTCCCCGTCTGTCTGTCTCTGCATTCCTACCTCCCTATGTCTATATTTCTCTCTTTCTCTCTCCCTCTCTCACTCCCTACCTCATTCTGTCTGTCCGTATGTCTCTCTGGCTATGTCTCTCTGTATGTCTCTCAGTCTGTCTCTGTTTCTCTGTCTGTCTGTCAGTCTGTCTGTCTGACTCTCTCTCTCTCTCTCTCTCTCTCTCTCTCTCTATCGATGTACGAGTACCCTATATACCGATTTTTTTATTGATTATTTACTTGCACGACCCGTCACCCCGCCCCCACCCGAATTATATTGTGCTATATGTATTTACGCATACGAAAATAACGATTTTATAATGAAGTGAAGTGGCAATATGTTATTATTTGAAGGATATAAAGGACCAAAACACGATGTGCGAGTATTTTACTTAATTGTTGAAAAACAAACATTACAACATATTACGGTTCATAGTGTAAACCTCTCCCGATGATAGCAAAGTATTTAACTAGTTTATACCACAAACACACGTGCACACAAATATTAAGTAGTTCATAGCGCGCGCACACAAACACACACACATGCACACACACAAACACACACACATGCACACACACAAACACACACACAAGCACACACAAACATACACACACTCACACACACAAACACACACACACACACACTCATACACACACACACACACACACACATACACACACCAACACGAACAATTAAAAGTTTTAAGTGTGTGTGTGAGTGTGTGTTTAATTTAAAACATTCATATTTCTATTTAAACTGTTTACTATGACTGTTACACATTGCAATATACAACTGCATATTTATCAGCAAAATATGAACCATATGCAGAACTGTACTTGTTATTTTAATCGTAGACCTGTATAAACAGTATCGATGTTTTATGTTATTCAACTCAGCGCACTACACCTTTTTAAGAAAAACAAATGGATCTTACTTATTGAAGATCAATCTGTTCCCTCTTTTCGTTTATAAAGGGATGTTACTCCACTACTGAAATATTACATATATACATTGTATTACTTCCCTTATGATTTTTTCCGCTTGTTACATTATTGAAATAGCTTCATGCTGCAAATTCATATCTTGTTATTCAGATAATACTGAGTAAAGGTTCTTGAGCATTATGATAAAAATAAAGAAATTAAAACTAAAATTAAGAATATTTTTTATATAAAGTACCTCGAAAAATCTACATGGAGTTAATATGCCTTATATATTGCTGTCATGACGCTACTAGGCAGTAAACATTTCGTCCATATGGTTATTATGCCCAATACATTACAGCCATGGAGATATTATATCCTATACATTGCTACCATGGAGATATTATGTATTGTACATTACTGCCATGGATATATTATGTCCAATACATTACAGCCATGCAGATATTATGTCCTATACATTGCTGCCATGGAGATATTATGTATTGTGCATTACTGCCATGGAGATATTATGCCCTATACATTGCTGCCATGGAGATATTATGTCCTATACATTGCTGCCATGGAGATATTATGCCCTATACATTGCTGTCATGGAGATATTATGCCCTATACATTGGTGCCATGGAGATATTATGCCCTATACATTGGTGCCATGGAGTAATTATGTCCTATATATTGGTGCCATGTAGTAATTGTGCCCTATACATTACTGCCATGACGTTATCCTGCCCTATACATTGGTGCCATGGAGATCTTATGTCCTATACATTGGTGCCATGACGTTATCATGAACTATATATTGATGACATGCGTTATCCTGCCCTATACATTGGTGCCATTGAGTTATTATGTCCTATACATTGCTGCCATGGGGATATTATGTCATATACATGGCTGCCATTGAGAATTTATGTCCTATACGTTGCTGCCATGAAGATATTATGCCCAATACATTGTTGCCAAGGAGATATTATGCACTATACATTGGTGCCATGGAGATATTATGTCCTATACATTGCTGCCATGGAGATATTATGTCCTATACATTGCTGCCATGAAAATATTATGTCCTATATATTGCTGGCATGTAAATATTATGTCCAATACATTGCTGGCATGGATACATTATGCCCAATTCATTGCTGCCATGGAGATATTATGTCCTATATATTGCTGCAATGAAGAAAATATGTCCTATACATTATTGCCATGGATATATTATGTCCTTTACATTGCTGTCATGGAGTCATTATGCCTATACATTGCTGTCAAGGAGATATTATGTCCTATACATTGCTGTCATGGAGTCATTGTGTCCTATACATTGCTGCCATGAAGATATTATGTCCTATATATTGCTGCAATGAAGAAAATATGTCCTATACATTACTGCCATGGATATATTATGTACTTTACATTGCTGTCATGGAGTCATTATGCCTATACGTTGCTGCCATGAAGATATTATGCCCAATACATTGTCGCCAAGGAGATATTATGCACTATACATTGGTGCCATGGAGATATTATGTCCTATACATTGCTGCCATGAAAATATTATGTCCTATATATTGCTGGCATGGAGATATTATGTCCAATACATTGCTGGCATTGATACATTATGCCCAATTCATTGCTGCCATGGAGATATTATGTCCTATATATTGCTGCAATGAAGAAAATATGTCCTATACATTATTACCATGGATATATTATGTCCTTTACATTGCTGTCATGGAGTCATTATGCCTATACATTGCTGTCATGGAGATATTATGTCCTATACATTGCTGTCATGGAGTCATTGTGTCCTATACATTGCTGCCATGAAGATATTATGTCCTATATATTGCTGCAATGAAGAAAATATGTCCTATACATTACTGCCATGGATATATTATGTCCTTTACATTGCTGTCATGGAGTCATTATGCCTATACATTGCTGTCATGGAGTTATTATGTCCTATACATTGCTGCCATGGAGATATTATGTCCTATAATTGCTGCCATGGAGTTATTATGTCCTATACATTGCTGCCATGAAGATATTATGTCCTATACATTGCTGTCATGGAGTTTTTATGCCTTATACATTGCTGTCATGGAGATATTATGTATTTACATTGCTGTCATAGAGTCATTGTGTCCTATACATTGCTGCCATGAAGATATTATGTCCTATACATTGCTTCCATGGAGATATTATGTCCTATACATTGCTGTCATGGAGATATTATGTCCTATACCTTGCTGCCATGGAGATATTATGACCTATACATTGCTGCCATGAAGATATTATGTCCTATACCTTGCTGCCATCGAGATATTATGTCCTATACCTTGCTGCCATGGAGATATTATGACCTATACATTGCTCTCATGGAGTTATTATGCCCTATACATTGGTGCCATGGAGATATTATGTCCTATACATTGCTGCCATGGAGATAGTATGTCCTATACATTGCTGTCATGGAAATATTATGTCCTATACCTTGCTGCCATGCAGAAATTATGTCCTATACCTTGCTGTCATGGATATAATATGTCCTATACATTGCTGCCATGGAGATAATATGTCCTATACATTGATGCCATGGAGATATTATGACCTATACATTGCTGTCATGGAGATAATATGTCCTTTACATTGCTGTCATGGAGATATTATGTCCTATACATTGCTGTCATGGAGATATTATGTCCTATACATTGCTGTCATGGAGATAATATGTCCTATACATTGCTGTCATGGAGATATTGTGTCCTATACATTGCTGTCATGGAGATAATATGTCCTATACATTGCTGTCATGAAGATATTATGTCCTATACATTGCTGTCATGGAGATAATATGTCCTATACATTGGTGCCATGGAGATATTATGTCCTATACATTGCTGTCATGGAGATATTATGTCCTATATATTGCTGTCATGGAGTTTTTATGTCCTATACATTGCTGTCATGGTTTTATAATGCCCTATACATTGCTGCCATGGAGAAATTATGTCTTATACATTGCTACCTTGGAGATATTATGTCCTATAATTGCTGCCACGGAGATATTATGTCCTATACATTGCTGCCATGGAGATATTATGTCAGATAATTGCTGCCACGGAGATATTATGTCCTATACATTGCTGCCATGGAGATATTATGTCCTATAATTGCTGCCACGGAGATATTATGTCCTATACATTGCTGCCATGAATATATTATGTCCTATACATTGCTGCTATGGATATAATATGTCCTATTCATTGCTGCCATTGACAAATTATGTCCTATACATTGCTGCCATGGAGATATTATGTCCTATACATTGCTGCTATGGATATATTATGTCCTATTCATTGCTGCCATTGACAAATTATGTCCTAAACATTGCTGTCATGGAGATATTATGTCCTATACATTGCTGCCATGGAGATATTATGTCCTATACATTACTTCCATGTAAATATTAGGCCTTGTACATTGCTGCCATGGAGATATTATGTCCTATACATTGCTGCCATGGAGATGTTATGTCCTATACAGTACTTCCATGGAAATATTAGGCCCTGTACATTGCTGCCATGGAGATATTATGTTCTATAAATTGCTGTCATAAGGAAATTATGTCCTATACGTTGCTGCCATGGATATATTATGTCCTATACATTGCTGCCATGGAGATAGTATGTCCTATACATTGCTGCCATGGAGAAATTAATATGTCCTATACATTGCAGCCATGGAGATATTATGTCCTATAAATTCCTGTCATGGAGAAATTATGTCCTATACGATGCTGCCATGGAGAAATTATGCCCTATTCATTGCTGCAATGGAGATAGTATGCCCTATACGTTGCTGCCATGGAGATATTATGTCCTATACATTGGTGCCATGGAGATATTATGTCCTATACATTGCTGTCATGGAGATAATATGCTCTATACATTGCTGCCATGGAGATATTATGCATTATACATTGCTGCCATGGAGATATTATATCCTATACGTTGCTGTCATGGAGATAGTATTTCCTATACATTGATGCCATGGAGATAGTATGTCCTATACATTGCTGCCATGGAGATAGTATGTCCTATACATTGCTGCCATGGAGATATTATGTATTGTACATTACTGCCATGGAGATATTATGCCCTATACATTGCTGCCATGGAGATATTAAGCCCTATACATTACAGCCATGGAGATATTATGCCCTATACATTGCTGCCATGGAGATAATATGTATTATACATTACTGCCATGGAGATATTATGTCCTATACATTGCTGCCATGGAGATATTATGCCCTATACATTACAGCCATGGAGATATTATGTCCTATACATTGCTGCCATGGAGATATTATGTATTGTACATTACTGCCATGGAGATATAATGCCCTATACATAGCTGCCATGGAGATATTAAGCCTTATACATTACAACCATGGAGATATTATGTCCTATACATTGCTGCAATGGAGATATTATGTACTGTACATTACTGCCATGGAGAAATTATGCCCTATACTTTGCTGCCATGGACATATCATGCAGTATACATTGCTGTCATTGAGATATTTTGTCCTATACATAGCTGTCATGGAGATATCATGCCCTATACATTGCTGCCATGGAGATATTATGTCCTATACAATGCTGCCATGGAGATATTATGCCCTATACATTGCTGCCATTGAGATATTATGCCCTATACATTAGTGATATGGAGATATTATGTCCTATACATTGCTGCGATGACGTTATCCTGCCGTATACATTGCTGCCATGGGGATATTATGCCCTATACATTGCTGCCATGGAGATATTATGCCCTATACATTGGTGCCATGGAGCAATTATGTCCTATATATTTGTGCCATGGAGTAATTGTGCCCTCTACATTACTGCCATGACGTTATCCTGCCCTATAAATTGGTGCCATAGAGATCTTATGTCCTATACATTGGTGCCATGACGTTATCATGCCCTATATATTGATGTCATGCGTTATCCTGCCCTATACATTGGTGCCATTGAGTTATTATGTCTTATACATTGCTGCCATGGGGATATTATGTCATATACATGGCTGCCATTGAGAATTTATGTCCTATACGTTGCTGCCATGAAGATATTATGCCCAATACATTGTTGCCAAGGAGATACTATGCACTATACATTGGTGCCATGGAGATATTATGTCCTATACATTGCTGCCATGGAGATATTATGTCCTATACATTGCTGCCATGAAAACATTATGTCCTATATATTGCTGGCATGTAGATATTATGTCCAATACATTGCTGGCATGGATACATTATGCCCAATTCATTGCTGCCATGGAGATATTATGTCCTATATATTGCTGCAATGAAGAAAATATGTCCTATACATTATTGCCATGGATATATTATGTCCTTTACATTGCTGTCATGGAGTCATTATGCCTATACATTGCTGTCATGGAGATATTATGTCCTATTCATTGCTGCCATGGAGATATTATGTCCTATAATTGCTGCCATGGAGTTATTATGTCCTATACATTGCTGCCATGAAGATATTATGTCCTATACATTGTTGTCATGGAGTTTTTATGCCCTATACATTGCTGTCATGGAGATATTATGTCTTTACATTGCTGTCATAGAGTCATTGTGTCCTATACATTGCTGCCATGAAGATATTATGTCCTATACATTGCTTCCAGGGAGATATTATGTCCTATACATTGCTGTCATGGAGATATTATGTCCTATACCTTGCTGCCATGGAGATATTATGACCTATACATTGCTGCCATGAAGATAGTATGTCCTATACCTTGCTGCCATGGAGATATTATGTCCTATACCTTGCTGCCATGGAGATATTATGACCTATACATTGCTCTCATGGAGTTATTATGCCCTATACATTGCTGCCATGGAGATATTATGTCCTATACATTGCTGCCATGGAGAAATTATGTCCCATATATTGGTGCCATGGAGATAGTATGTCCTATACATTGCTGCCATGGAGATATTATGTCCTATACATTGCTGCCATGGAGATATTATGTCCTATACATTGCTGCCATGGAGAAATTATGTCCTATACGTTGCTTAAATGATGTTATGATGCCTTATACGAGGAATGTTCAATATATAATGAGGCTGTCCTCAAAGATTTTTATTATGGTGTGAGAATTATCAAAATTTGGTATCATTATTAAATATAACTTATCCTTGATCAGAATACCGGCATTGGTAGAAAAATATAATACGACATAGAAATTATGATAATTCCAAAAACCATAGTAACGCGTTATCGCCCCCGTCCATGCTGCATTATAAAGACGTACATTATAATATAAAGTCAAGTAAGAATTTATTTTTGCAATTACCTAAAATCCGCCAATATTGTGTACATTATATCAAAGACGTAATTGGAAGAAATGACCTCATTTTGTCGTAAGACGTTGATATAATCAACATTTGTTCACGATTACCCTAGCACGTTGTCTCTTTATAATTATGACACAAGAACGTCTTGAAGTGCGGGCAAACATTAAGTTTCGTATAAATTTAGGCAAATCGGCGACGGAAACGTTTACAATGTTACAAGAGGCTAGGGGGAAAGACAGTGTTTGTCGTGCGTTAGTATTTAGATGGCACAAACAGTTTTCTGAGGGACATACAGCACTTAATGACGAGGTCCGGCAGAAAGAAATCCGTGAAAGCGTCAGACGTTTAACGGTGCGGAAGCTTGCCATAATTGCTGACGTGAGCGTAGAACTGCGCGTCGCATAATGACAAAAGTTGTAAGCATGAGAAACGTTAAGTAAATATTAAATTAATAAAAGTGTTGAATAATTCTTATAGAAGTTCAGTAATTTAAGTATAAACATATCGGCGTTTTCTGTATCTAGATAAAAATCATAATGAAAAATAAGAATTCATTTATTAAGTTTTTAAGACATTTATCATTCCTGTATTATTTTTATCAGATAATAAGAAATGCATTTAGGTTTTAAAATAATGAAAACAGTATCACATATCTGTCTTAATACAGAGTATTCAAGTATTTGTTTTCTTCATGATAGGTGCATGCCAGATGGGTCCCTCGTCTTCTTAAAGACTATGAAATAGAGAGACGCGTCGAAGAGTCGCAGAAGTTATCTGGAGAGTAAGGATGGAGGATGTATATATATATTGGAATAAATCCATAGATATTAAGCCATTTAAAACATTACTCTCGGGGGTTGTAACCTCCGGCCCTCCAAATCTCGCTCCCATTAACGCGTCGCCCTCATTAACGCGTCGCTCTCATTAACGTGTCGCTCTCATTAACGTGTCGCCCTCATTAACGTGTCGCTCTCATTAACGTGTCGCCCTCATTAACGCGTCGCCCTCATTAACGCGTCGCCCTAATTAAAGTGTCGCCCTCATTAACGTGTCGCTATCATTAACGTGTCGCCCTCATTCACGTGTAGCCCTCATTAACGTGTCGCTATCATTAACGTGTCGCCCTCATTAACGTCTCGCTATCATTAACGTGTCGCTATCATTAACGTGTCGCCCTCATTAACGTGTCGCTATCATTAACGCGTCGCCCTCATAAACGTGTCGCCCTCATTAACGTGTCGCCCTCATTAACGCGTCGCTATCATTAACGCGTCGCCCTCATTAACGTGTCGCCCTCATTAACGTGTCGCCCTCATTAACGCGTCGCTATCATTAACGCGGCCGCTGACTATTATCGAAATATTTAAATTATCTTCTGCATATATATTATAGTGCGTGTTTTAACCTTAACAGTGTGTTGTGTCATTTATATCAGTAAGACATTACTTTATGTTATTTAGATTTATATTTACAATACTGTCTTTACCCCTAGCAGCATTTAGTGTTTGGAAAATATTTCTAGGGTTAGTAAAAGCAAACTGATCCTTTTTCTGGTTTGGAGGTTATGGGGATTTCACAGACAGAATGACCAAAATCATACATTAAATAGTTTATTATATGTACAGAGTGTAGCTACTTAAAGAAGAAAACAAAAACAAAGCAAACACAAGATATATATAATGACATCTCTATCAAACATAGGTTATATATTCTACATTCAAATACATGTACATAAGTACAGATTTTATTATGGTCTATTCGATGTACTAGTCAACTCAAACATCTACTAGTTTAAGCTATGTTCTAACAACAATTACAATCGTTTGTATCACATTTTAATGGTTAATCAGCATAAAGGCCCCATTTAGAGGAATGTTTTTTTTTTCACAGATAAATATCGCTTCTGTTCAGTTTTCACCAAAATTTTCATCAAAAACTGAGGAAAACGAATTGCATTTGTTCCTCGACAATTGAACATATTTTATTATTTTTGCTAAAAGCCTTTTTGGCGAAATTCAAGAAAAGACTATTTCATTTGTGTATAGTCGACAACCAAATTGATTGTAGTAAGGTTAAGCAAAGCAAACAACAGCGTTATTCAAACTTAATTAACTACAGGAAACTCAATCTAACTAGAATACATTTAAACAGCGTTTTCTCGAATACATATCACGTGTATACTTCTTGCAGAAACCGAACAATTACAATCATTGACTTGAAACTTATGCAGTATTTTAAATGAACAAGTAGATGTACAATATTTTGCTTGACAGTGGCGGAATATTTAAAAAAAGTGCTAATCATATACACATACAGTGCATGTTAAATTATATATAACTTATTTCATGATCGACTTGAATATAAACTCTTCATATCTCTTTAGAAGTGATTTAGAATAAATTTATTTTCTTAATCAACTTGTCACAGATCTACCTAATATATTTCTTTATTTTATAACATCATCCCTGATACTTGATTTGCTGTAGATAAAACAGTTATGCACAATTCAAAGTGAACCACACATCTCGTAGTTTTTAATTGTTTGTAAAGTTTATATACTATAAACATTATATACTAACTAGATACGATTGTAGTATGAAATGTTTTAATTAAAAATTATTAAATTCTGATTAAATCTGATACGAATACCAAATAATTCAGCAATGCAGTTATGTATTGATGACGTCGCGTCTTTTTGTTGGTTTTCCGGGAAAATGTATTATCCGCGTGTGATGACGTCATATTGTTATGATTAATGACGTCATTGTTTTGATGTTGATGTAAAATATACAAACATGGCGAACTGAGATGAAAACATCAAACTGAATTGAAATTAACTTTAATTGTAGGAACGTTAGTACAAAATATTTAATGGAAATACAACAATACATCAACTACATACTTATCTGTAACATTTACAAAAGAACAGAGTTTCAAAGACACGTTTTAATTTCATTTCATTCCTAAAAAAAATGTCGATGGAACATTGTTTTGCTAAAACGTTAATTCCACGTTAAGTTAATCCCACATTTATAACGAATCACTAATTCACAAAATGTCGCAATCAGCAACAAAAGTATAAACATAAATAATAAACAAAATGTCCGCCAATATTTAATATTAACTTTACAATTCCACCATCAGAAGCTGATCACTCTCCTCCCCTCCAACACACAACTGTCTCCTGCTCTCGTCATAACTGAGACAGCGTGGATGCCACGTAATTCCATCTTCCTCGGACAATATCTGACCGACCACGTGACCATCCTCGGTCACCATGACTACGTTGTATGAGTCATAGCCACATACATACACGTGACCGCGATGGTCAGTGGTCACACCATGGGCTGTAGTCAGTCCGAGATCCTTCTCGGAGAGATGAAATATCCGCCTCCCGTCCACGCCGACACATACAAGACCCCAGTCCCCGTCAGCCACATAGAGTCGGTCGCCGGAACTGTTCACGGCGATGTGGTTGATGTAAGAGAACAGTTTCCGGCCGTCGGTGTCCTTGGAGATCTCCCTCAGCTTCCTGCCACTACTCACGTCGTGTACGTACACGATGGTACCACCCCACTCAGCACAGTACAGCAGTCCGCCATGACAAGCGATCCAGGCGGTTTCATGTCCCAACTCGACGGTTCGTGTCCTGGTCAGACTGACCGTGTTGTACACGTGGACTTGGGTAGAATAGAAGGCAACCTGGAAATACAGAAATGTAGACCAGAGTAAAACATTGTAAATGTACAGATTGTGTTGGTGACAAAATACACGTCAGTGTTTACAGTCGTAAATGATGAAACCTGAAAATAGAGGGAAGAGGAAAACAGATCATAAATAAAGTCTTTGGCCCGTATACATCAACCATTCTTTAGTAAGATTAGGTAAAGTCTTAGATATTAATTCACAATATCTTCAGCGTATATTAAGCTGTAAGTATGAAATGTAGCATGACAATTTAACTTTGCTATTTTGACATTAAAATCACATTACTTCTACATACAAAAGCATAGCTTTCAAAATGGTGGCTGGGCTCAAGTCGTGACTTGACTTAAGTTAGAAATGCTTGGTGTATACAGGCCTTTGTGTTCGATCAGTTTGTTTGCAGTGAAGAAAACATGGCCGGCAGAATAATCATCCACACAACAACCTGAAAATATAGACATGTAAAGCAGGTAAACATTAAAATGAAATGTTAATCTTCAGTAGTTCATGTCGATCAGCTTGCTAGTGTCTGGTCTAAATATAGGAAAAATATGACTCAAAAACCACCCGAAAATACAGATCTGTACACTTGCTACACTCGCTGTCCTCCTGGCTCGGCTAAGCTTGAGTACAAGGAAAAGTCGCCATTTGTGTCTGAAAGTGTGGAAATGAAAAGAAAACATATATCTGAACAAGTGAAAACGTGTAATAACTTAAATAATAGACAATCAACATATAAGATCTAGTTAAATCTAGTTTCGTCTTGCTCTTTGAATCAATAACAAATAAAAGTCTACTGTAGACTCATAGCATAATTATATGCAAAATGCATCGTGTCTAGATCTAGCCATCTACAAGAAACAGAGATCTAAAACAGTCATACATTCATGGTTTTCGAAATGTATTTTAATTAAATTGAAGCATAAAGCAATTTAAAAAGTCATATATTTAAAAGTATTATTATAATATTGAAACTTACAATTAACAAGACATCTTTAAATATTTCCTTCAAGACCTCACAGAAGCCATCCCTTTTATCAAAATTCATGAACGCTGACCTTGTTGTTTTTTCAAATACGTATTTATGACGTCATATTTTGTCGCGTGACGAATGGAATGTGTACAACTGTTTGTATATATGTACGCGAGAACCTGTGCTAGGCATACAATTTTTATGATCACTGTGTGCAATTTAGGAGTATAAATCAAGCTTATTTTGATTTGTATAACTTGTATCGCACACCACTTGAGATAGTGTGTTTTATATTTGTCATTTTACGTACAATGCTGGAGCGTAGCTGGGTTTTTGATGTGCCGGGGTGGGTTGGAGGTGGGGGAGGGGACAAACTTCAATAATATTCCACCCATAATTGCTTCGTTGTCGATCACAGAATCGATATTAAGGTTGGAATCTAAGTAGACGTTCCATCTGAGGGACTATATCTAATATATCTCCATGGGACAATAATTAAATGTATTTAAAGTGTAGTTATTTATGGAAAAGTCTAACAATTAGCATTTTAAACCTCATGTTTATGTACTTTCTTCATAGATAGGGCAGTACATACTGGTTTAAAATTGGTAAGTCAATTCTAAATACGGCGATATCGTAGATAAAAATCTCACGGTGTATAAATGAAGTGAAACGTATTCAGTAGCCGTGGGCTCCGACAATGCTTCTCTCCTGTCTTCCAGAACACACGCCAAATGACGTTCGTGGCAACCTAAGTGTAAACGTTGGTTCAAATTCGTCGCGTAAGGTATAACTATCATAGTTCGAATGTTCAGCCAGAACATTCGGCTAACATGCTTGCTTTGTTTACCTAATGATAAATAATTAACTATTAATTTTTCATATACTATAAATGAAAACGTTTTTGTTGTTTTCTTAAAACATAATAAACTCGAATGAGTTGTCCTATTTTGTGCTGAATATACCACAATGATGACTATAAATCTCCACAATGTCAGTCACAGTTCCGGTACCTGAGATAGTTTTTGGTACCATTACAAAGTCATGCAATTCCGCGTACATGTATGCTAACAGTGATTCAAATGTACATCTCTTATGTGACGTAATTTCGGAAAATTTCGTCTCTCTACGTATATCTTATAATTACTAGTTATCTCTCTTTCACATATAAAGATTTTCTGCAAAGTTTGAAATGTATTTTTCCTATATTTGGTGCTTTGTGATACCCGCAAACAATTAGCATATAATTTATTTTCCCAATCTAAGTAGATGTAGGCAGGCGCGTACCTAGGCCGTTTATGAAGTTACGCACAATTACAAGGGAAATAACCTTTGTAGTAATACTTTTGAATATATTCGATTCTTTTCTAATGAAGAACAGGTAAAATGCGGACATGCGAGGAAGCTAATGTAAAACATAAACGACTAAAATCCTGACGTGAATAAGTTTAATAACTTTCAACCTTTTCAAATTGACTGGTATGGTAATAAAATTTTATAACAAAGAAACAACGGAAATAAAATATATCTTTCATAATCCGGGTATTAAGCCGCGAGTTGTTTTAGTGCTTTTAGATTTTTTCGATTTTCGAACGAATGTCACGCACGTGCGTAAAGTGCGTAATGGCAGAAACGCGCCTAGATGTAGGCAACGTTAAGCTTTTTGTTACATCTTATCATCGGGCACGTTATTCCTTTTAGGAGTGCACGCGGCCATGTGATTTTTTTCACAGAGGCGCAAATGGGCCACCCCTACTCACTGTCAAGTCGAATGAGTTAAGTCTTTTCCTGTCTTTCATCACACCTGTCGTGTATTACTTATATTCCTTGCTAATTGAATCTACGGCACTTACGTGATATATGATCACGAGTGAAAAAAAATAATCATACACTGAAATCTTCACAATTATATCTGTCTAGTAAGGCGTAGAAAATGTTGCTTGTTTGTTTTTGTTTTTTTTTAAATAAGACTTTTTAAATATTCGCATAAAGCCATGTGTGAAAAATGGCCAAGCCCCAGACGACCATGTTTTTGACGGATCAAAAGTCTTGGAACCATCTTAATACAAGCACACTCAAGGAACATGTGTACCAGAAAAAAAAAACTTTAGCTCTTTTAGTTCAGTTATAGAAAATGGAAACGCCCCTGCGGCCATGTTTTTATGGCTTAAAATTATTTTAACAGTTGATACAACGCCACCTATGGCAAAAGATTCTGAAAAGATTTTAAAATTTCCTTATAAAGCCATTTAGCTTAAAAATGGCCCTCCCGTGGCGGCCATGTTTTCTGACGGATCGAAATTCTTTTAGCAATCTTGATAAAGGGCCAGCCAAGAAACATGTATACCAACTATCAAGGCTCTAGCTCTTGTATTTTCTGACAAGAATGTTGGCCAAATATGGCCCTGGCAAGATCTGACAAGATCGTCTCATTTTTTATATAGCCATAAATGGAAATTGGATATTGGTGGTCATACTTTTAACAGATCAAAATTTCTATGAACGATTGTTTGCTGGCCCTGCCCCCTGAAGCTTGTGATAAAGTTTGAGATTGAGGTTTGCTAAACAGTTTCAGAGAAGATGTCGTTTATTAAAATGTTGACGGACGCGTGACGTGTGATATATAACATGGGACGCCAAACACCAGACAATGGGGTGAATCACAATAGCTCACCCTAAACATAAGCTAAGGTGAGCTAAAAGCACATGGCATCGCGTTTCATTTCTCAGTATGAATCACCCACTAATAATCAGTAAACAATTTCTTGTGAAAAGGACATTTCCTAATGTCCCATGTTTCTTTGTTTAACTATTTAATCACTTTTATTAATTGGGCAATTTTATTTCCATCTTACTTTATTTGAAACGCATCTGTACCTGATTACTTATCACTGTTAGAAACATTACCAATCCAATATTTGATGAAGACGACACTTTTCTCTGTATTTGTTATTAGACTGTTATGGTAAAAGAGACCAAATTAATCCATTTAAAGTTCTGCGTTTCGACACAAATTCATCAGTTCCTATAGCTTGCCTCAAATGGGCCTACTGGACCTAATAACATAATCAATTGAGTGTCCAGAAGAACATGGGTTTGATCCCGGGCTGCGAATACCAAAGTTGACATACCAAAGTCGTTAAATTAGTTACCTTTTTATAAATAAAATTTTAAATTATTTCACGTAAGAACTACAAATTGTATAGCCTTCAGTGACGCTTTGCTATGCACAATCAGGAGGGGCGCGGTGGTGTAGTGTTGTGGTGTAGTGGTGGAGTTGGCGCATGTATTCAGTGCATGTATTGCCTCCAACTGCTTCGCCTCCCACTGGGTGGGTCCCATTTAGGTTGAAGGACTGAATGTGAGTAGGTCTTTCAGCTGACGTGCGGTTCGCCAGTGGCTCTACCCAGACATTCGTTTCGGGTATTCCTCCGCCAAAATAGACGAAGGTTGCCATAGTGATCATAATTGGTCTCTGTGATATAATTGAAAAACAAAACAACTAAATTATCATTGTAACTGAGACCAGTAATTTGTACCACCCATGTAAACTAAACATGAAATTCATCATTTATCACTTTGGGTAAATATTATCTGGTAATGACTTTGTCAATCTACACTGTTTGGGACAAATGAGGAGATGTAATATCTTCTTGAAATATTAAAACGAATATCAAAAATATTTCTAAAATGTTATTTTGATCTATACATTTATTAGAAACATGACCTTTAGATTTCTTGGAAGATTACCAAATGTCCAGGATGTAAGTCACAAATTCGCCTTGGACATTATGAGAAGGCAAAACACTGATATTGTCGAAACATATATCATCTATTACTTTAGCCTAAGTAAATTTAAAGCACTTTGTCAATGATATAGTTTTTGTTATAGTTTTTGTTCAGTTTAAAACTGTTTATTTACAGTCACTTGGGAAAGTTTTTTTTCCAACTGGCCACTTTCTGGGTAGAACCAGTACTCATGTATTAAGTACATGTAACACTGTGCAGAAAAGTCTTGCTGGAGAAGTTACATCGCGCAATCCATCATCGGGTTGGAACTCGGGACCCTCTCATCCAAAGTACAATGTCTTAACTACTAAACCATTGATGTGCACTTTAGCTTGTTTTGGAGAATGTTATATTTTATTGACCAGACCCATCATTACAATAATCATGCACATGCAACTTTTGACTTAAATTAATTTTAGTTCTTTTACTATGAATATGTCACGTGTCAAAATGATACATTATAGGATACATCTCAATTAAATCAGCAAAGAGACACGAAAAGTATACTTACTGCTACCTCTTGTGGACCAATACAGCATACATCTGTTGGACATCCAGCTGTATCGCAGAACTTGGTTACCATGCTACTTGATGGGTCTACAAACTTCAGTCTGCTGTTTCCGTAATCGGCTACTACCAGACTCCCATCACTGAGATGACAGCAACCATTGTTATCACACTTGCTCTTGTCCCTTTTTATCCTGACGTTGATTTGTTTCTTTTCTGATACCTTTGTACTGACATCTTTAACAAGGGAATGGAAACAGTTAAGGGAGTCAAATATCTTCATTTCAGTCATGAAGATGAATTGATGTCCCTTTATCAGACTGTCTGACTCGGTATAAAGAGCATCAACTTTTTGAGCAATCGTCTGACCCTTCTTTTTAAGAACAAACGTAGTGGCTTTCCACTCTTTTGACTTTGTAATTTTCTCTAAACACTGGTTTATTTCATCTTTAGTTAGAGCACACGACTGTCGATGATGTTTGGTGGCGGCAAGAAGCTCTTCTTGTTTCCTTTTGATATCATTCTTACCCTTCTCTTTTAGCTCCTCAATTCGTGCCAACAATTTCTTAACATAGTCTTCCAGATCTTTAAGAAAACCATTTCCACTCTGCTGAATATTGGTCATGTGTTTGTCTAATGCTTCAATAGCTTTGTTAATATTGTTCAGAGCCGATTTTAATTGTGCAGGGACAGCTTGTAACTCAGGGTCAGCATTTAGTTCATCAGAGAATTCCCTTATATTTTGTGGGTCCTGGCATTTCCTGAAATAAAAGGGGGAAAAGGCATTGAAGTACATCGCAGCGACACCACTGTGGTCATTATAGTAAGATGGAGGAAGACCCCAGACACATGTCTGAACAGAACAGCCTTTACACCACTGGTTAGCTGGAAGAAATCACATGTCTGACCTTGAGTATGACTTAATTCCAAGTGGTAAATGGCACAATATCTAAGAGGAGTAACGACTCGGTGACTCTACCTGTCAAATACGGGCCTGCCACACATTAACACTTCAAATAAGTGATATTGTTTTGAATTAAGAATAAACATCCTTTTGCCATTTAGATTAACAATTCTGTGGAATATGGATGAAATCCCTTCATTAGTTGCAAAGTTATGCTCCAGAATCAAAACATTTGAACAAATTTTGACCTTTAAACTCTTAAGTGTGACCTTGACAGTTGAGGAAGGGTCATGGTTCTTAGAAGCAAAACTGTTTCAATGAGGGGAACATTCTTTCATAATCTAATTAAGTACTGAAGTAAACTATGCTACATTTTGGCATTTTTACACTTAATACCCATGTGGGCTCTAATGTGGTAACAACTTTTTCCTTTTGTCCTAGTTTTTGACCCCAGATGACCCAATAACAAAATAGTCCAAGATTTTATGCAGGCAAACATTCTGACCAATTTGATAAAGATTGGAGGAAAACTGTGGCCTCTATCGTGTTCACAAGCTAAAATGTTGACGTCGGAGGATGGACGACAGACAATTGGGATAAAAGAAAAGCTAAAAACTTAATGAAATGTTGACGCCAGCCCACCCAACGACATACCCCAATGTAATAACCAGGATTTTCCTAAAGAACCTGCATAAAAGTGGGTGAATTACAAAGTTTTGATACAAAATATCAAATAACTTCTGATCTAACCAAATCTACATCTTCCCAAATCTATGTGCATTAATCAAGTCAATTTATTGAATATCCAAATACATTTCTAACCTCGCTGCTATTTTTTTTCTTTTAGAGCCAAGTACAGGTTAACAAATTTTCTGATCTAACCAAATCTACATCTTCCCAAATCTATGTGCATTAATCAAGTCAATTTATTGAATATCCAAATACATTTCTAACCTCGCTGCTATTTTTTTTCTTTTAGAGCCAAGTACAGGTTAACAAATCGTGTTTTCTCCTATTGCGTGATAACATCTAAATTTAATGATGACACCATCTGACCAGGATGAAGACATTATAATATACTTTCGTTTGTCATCAGTACATGGGGAATTAAGGCCCTGCATTACTGACCCATCCTCAGATGGGTTGTAGCCACACCCTCCTTAACAGTGGCCTCTCGCTGTAACTAGGTCAGACTAACAATGGCCTAATGGCATTGTTTACATTAAATCTATACAAGATTAGTGATTTTTGTAATTGTTTTTAGATTGCTTCAACTTGCCCAATCGGATTTAGTAATGTATAAAATTAAATGCAACATTTATACATTCGGGCTCTAGCTTTTGTACTTTGTTACAGGAAGGTTTTTTCCAGCTTTAGGATAAAGCCATATATGAAAATGGCAACGCCCCTCGTGGCCATAGTTTCTTACAATAAGATTTTCAAAATTGTCTTTTATAACCATATATGGAAAATGACCACTACTTGGCAGCTATATTTTTTGACAGATCAAAATTCTTTGCACATTTTTTATTCAGGGCCACCCAAGGAATATGTATACCAAATTATAATATCAATGCTCAAGCTCTTGTGGTTTCTGTTAATATGATTTTTAATTTTTCAAGAAATCCAAAGACCAACATTTAACCTGCACCACGAGGCAGCATACATATAATACAATGCACTTTATTATAAAACTTAATATAAACAAGCATTTGATAGTATTGCGGGCAATACAGTAGTCCCCTACCGGTCCCTCAAAAAGTTCTTTATCATACGCTCCTGTTTATTGACATTTATAATTAATTTAAAGTTGAAGTCTGTATTTGTATAATTATGGCTTAAAAATGATGTAATAAACAAGGAAATCTACAGATACATATACAAGTCAGCCTGAGCTAAGGGACACCTGAGAACAGCAGACACCTGCTTTCAATGGACTCATCAATATTCCCCAAAGGAAAATCGTTCTATAATTGACCTGTAAATAAAGGACACCTGTCATCTGTGGACACTGGACACCCTTTTTTACCCTGAACAAAGGACACTTGACCGATTGTCTGTTTTTTACCTTATCTAGCATCATTTTAATATGCCATGTTTTTATAGTATTAACTGATCTTATTGTTTGTCTCCAATGTTATGAAAACAATGTCAATAGGAGTGATTTTGGCCCTATCATTTGTTAATTTGCAAATTATGTCAGATAAAGGCGTAAAAAATAGTGACCACAAAACATAAGAAAATAAGGTATGAGCACCTAAATGCACTATCATTTAAGGTAAGTGCACCTGAATGCGCTATCCAAAGCTTCACGATTTTGCTGCAAGGTCATGCTGTGACCTTGACCTTCAAGGTAGTGACCCAAATGTTGTGAGCGACACGTCATCTTAATATGGTGATCATTTCTGTGAAATAGTTGTAAAATCTGACTTCAAATTACAAAGTTATGGGCCGGGCACGATTTTGCTGCAAGGTCATGCTGTGACCTTGACCTTCAAGGTATCGACCCAAATGTTGTGCGCAACACGTTATGTCAATATGGTGATCATTTCTGTGAAAAAGTTGTAAAATCCGACTTCAAATAACAAAGTTATGGACCGGACGCAATTTTGCTGCAAGGTCATGCTGTGACCTTGACCTTCAAGGTATCGACCCAAATGTTGAGCGCGACACGTCATCTCAATATGGTGATCATTTCTGTGAAATAGTTGTAAAATCTGACTTCAAATAACAAAGTTATGGGGCGGACAAGATTTTGCTGCAAGGTCATGCTGTGACCTTGACCTTCAAGGTAACGACCCAAATCTTGCTCGGGACACGTCATCTCAATATGGTGATCACTTCTGTGAAATAGTTTTAAAATCCGACTTCAAATAACAAAGTTATGAGACGGACACGATTTTGCTACAAGGTCATGCTGTGACCTTGACCTTCTAGGTAGTGATCCAAATGTTGGGCGTGCTTATTGTACACATTGCTACCTATTAACATACCAGGTTTCATGCGCCTAGCTTTAATAGTTTTCAAGTTATCAAAGGATCCAGATTTTTTTAGCGGACAGACAGGCAGACTGACTGACGGACGGATGGTAAACCTATAGTCCCCTCTGGTGTGAACACGATGATCAGTTTTATTCTTATTGCTGCAATCTTGTCTTTCCTGTCTATGTAAGTAAAATTGTTTGCAAGGCTGTGCAAGTCTCTTTTTTGTTCCATTGACCAAAATATATATCCCAATCAAACCAATTGTCTTAACTCTTTTACAATATTGAATTTTATTCAATTAGCTGCCATTTTTTACAAACAATAACTTCTCAATTGTGTTGCATTTAAACTGTAGAAAATACATTTCTATATGATATGTTCACCAGCAAATCATATTTATCCTAACCAGATATTTAATTAATGGAGATTCTTCATTGATTTGCTTTTTCATGTCATATTCCCACATTTTAACTGTTAAAAGGAGCTATTTCATGCAATATACAGAATGAACAGAATGGTGACAAAAACCAAATGATACAAAATACATCATAAAAGATATGTTCATTGTGTATCACAGTACAGTATTAACTGGTCAGTATCGCAATAAACCGGCATGCCGCAACAGCACTAATGCATGGGCGGATCTAGTGGGGGGGGGGGGGGGATCAGGGGGGGGGTATAACTGTTGCATATGTGTACAGTGCTACAGGGGAGCATTCTCGCTAACAATGCTAGCACCTAAGGTACTCATTTAATTAGGATTCCGCCCCGCACGTCCCCACCCCTCCCTGAAAGAATCCTTGGCTGCCACTGCTAAAGTGGTGTAAATATGATGGGCTCACAATTTACAACGGAATATTCAGCTTTTAAATAGAACTGTGATCTGTGACTGAACCTTGAGCTTATTCTTAAGTAATAACAACTTATTGGTGCTTTAGAACAGGTGGAAAGATGCATACAATGCCCCACTGTCATTACACAAATGTATTTCCTGTCCAAGCCACGCCACAGCAACACAGCTATTTTAAACTAAAAAAACTTGTGACAACTTACTTTAGATGCACTTCCTATCGTTCTTATTCTTAGACAGAATGGACAAGGACAGCAATTTATTTCATGATTTGTACTGTCAAACAATTTGGCTAATGTTATTGTTTAATGTTATAACAGCTTTTACTTAAACTTAAGTATAAGTTTATGTCACAACTAGGCACACATTTTCCAGAACAGGAATGCAATGTTGCTTCATGTATTTGATATGGGCAAATTCTCTGATATTAGATATGGGCAAACTACCTGATATCATCTTTAAAGCAGACAACTGACCTGTGATCCAAGAAGCGACATTTCCTGCACAGCAGTTCCTTGTGCTGGCGACAGTACAATGTAATCAACTCGTCAGCATGTTTCCCACATTTCTCGGTTAGCACATCTTTGCCATCTCCAAGTCCTTGCACTACGTTGTGGTTTTCGTTAAATTTATTATGGGTTCCTAAG
This sequence comes from Sinonovacula constricta, assembly GCA_007844125.1. Taxonomy (NCBI): domain Eukaryota; kingdom Metazoa; phylum Mollusca; class Bivalvia; order Cardiida; family Solecurtidae; genus Sinonovacula; species Sinonovacula constricta. The sequence continues at coordinate 51,664,685 of CM017566.1, forward strand.
CAAGATGTACACATATGTTTACTGCAGTCATAGCAGTAATGATCTGCAATCTCGTCTTTGTTGTCCTTTGCACAAATAGAACATTTGGCATCTTTATATTCATCTGACCACTTCTCTGAGTCGATTGCTGTTGCCATATTGACTATCTGGTACAAGGTTTCTAAAGGTATGCACACTGAATTCTGTGCTGCAAGAACAAAATGTATGTGTTGCTAACTAACCAATAATCACAATGCACCAAGCTTATCAGTAGGAAACACAATAACTTAATCTTGTCACAATAATGGTTAAACAAATAATTCAAATGGTTTTAATTAAATGGTTTTGTATAGTGTACAGTTTGTATGTTTTAAGTCCGACTTCAGTTGGTTGATGGGCTTGTGGTATTTAACCACCTTCAGTGTGTAACAAGGACAGAACATTTGTACTCTATTACTTATCACAATTAGATTCAGCTAAAGTTTAGCCGGAAATCTCTTGCCAACCAGGAAATGTAAATTCTATTGAAAATGTGTATTTGTTTATTTGTTAATAGATTCTAACTGGCTTATGATTACTCTAATTCATGACAGTAAATAGAAAGTGTTAACTTTGTATCATAAGAATGTTAAAAGCATATAAGATGTAAATACACATCTAGTGGAGAACCTAAATGGATACATTCTAATTGATGGACATTTGAAATAAACATGCTTGTTGGCAAAAATGAGGAACTCTTAAACAAAATCACAAATGATACTAACCTTGAGACTGTTTCCCCAGAAGCAGATATCAACCCTCCAATCAACGTTGGCTATACTTAATGTGTAATCGACCTGTAATGACATGAAAACATAGGTCTGTTTACATGTGTTGCTTTATGATTAAACCAATCTTTTACTATATAATGCATATGAAAGAAATTAAGTTGATTTTATCCACGACATGTTATTCATTAAGCATATAGGTCCAAAGATATGAAAAGCTTACGGTATCTTTTCAGCCAATAAAGAACAATGTTAACTTGACTGCAGCCACTAGTTGGCCCGCGGTCCTACACACAACTTCACAAGTTTTCACAACCCGGAAGAATATGCATTCGAAATTACCTCTTAGCATAAGAGTCGATCTGGCTCAAAATGCTGTCTGCTGGAAGGCCACTATGAACTATTCTAACAGACACTCAATGCTGCTTTAATGTGTTTACGTTAATGTTTCACTAAAGGGAAATTATATCATTAAATTAAACAACTACGCCTACTGTTGCGCCATTTTTATGAAAGACACGGAAGTAGATGCCTCGTTCTGATTTTGTTCTTTGGCCCGGCGCTTCAGTACAGCACATGCACGAGTGGGGAATCAAAAAATGACCTTCACCCATGATTTCAATCGGAATTCCTCGGGTAATTCCGTCCTCGGGAATTATCCGAAGTGTTCCGATTGCCACGATTTAAATCGGCCGGTTTGACTAAGTAACGAATGGGAGTCATATTTCCTAAAGTACGTTTTTCGGCGAAAAGAGGCGTGAAGTATAAACACGGAGTAAAGTATTATGAACTCGGCGTAAATTATTATGAACTCAGCGTAAAATTATCATCCCCGCAGTACACTCGGAACTCCTCGGGTAATTCCGTCAACGTAATCGTAATCACGCTTGTCGGAGATCGCCGAGTAGGTTCGATTGCCCCGCAGTATTGATCATCCGTGAACAGGAAATGATCATTACGGATGCGGCGTAAAGTACAGTTCTGTCTGCCCTTCACTGCTTCAGGGTGTAAAACCATAGACATATAATAATTATTATATGTCTGTGGTTCTACACTGTCAATATGGGTTGATGGAGGGAGATCCGCAAATAATAGTTATGTGAGATTTAAGGGAGGTCACTCTTCATACCCGGAAGTGGGGAGGCTACAAATGAATTTTGTGTGTTTTTGATTATATTTCCATACAGTAAATTGGATTGAAGGATGTTTCAAAGGTATTATGTATTATTAATTTCTATATTTTGATGTAATAGTACATGATCCCCGGTTGTGTGTTTATTAGTTGTCATTTCTTTGTGTATTTGTGTTGAGTTGGTGTGATCAATGTTTGAACACTTGACCAATAAATGAATAATAGTATTAAAGTAAATCTGAGAGGAGACAGTAATCCTGGCCCTAACGGGGATTCGAACCCGGGACCGTCAGATCAGTAGGCTGACACTCAACCACGTCGCTAAAGGGTTAACCCAGCAGCAAAGCTGTTGGAAGTGCCTTTATGCACTACAGTCACTACACTCCTCCCCCTTTACTTTTTTCTGCCCATCTCAGGACAGCCACACCAGGCTTCCGTTTACTTCTGACACCATTAAAGTAAATCTGAGATGAGACAATAATCCTGGCCCTAACGGGGATTCTAACCCAGGACCCTCAGATCAGTAGGCTGACACTCAACCACGTCGCGAAAGGGTTAACCCAGCAGCAAGGCTGTTGTAAGTGCCTTTATGCACTACAGTCACTACATTATGTTCATAACATTATCGGCTATGCCTAGAAGAAATACACTATCGGTGTTAGTTTTTTCTTTAAAATATGGGTTGTTTTTATGTGGTACAGCTATTGTTCGACACTGTGGGCAATCTGAAGCCGCCATTGGGAGGGGTCTATTGGGAGTTGGGCCCAGGACCAGAGTCTGTTGCGAGATTTGGCAAATGAGAAAGATGAGCACCCACGAGATTATGTTTGGGTCTCCCAGGCTATGTGAGAGAAACTCTCCCAACCTCCATCCGTATCGCCTTCCATTCGGATGAGGTGGTGGTTGGCTGAACCGAGTAGTCCGGGATAAGTCGTTAAAAGTGTTTAATTAAACACTACTAAAATATAAAATGAATGGGTATTGTACATGAATACGGGATGGATCTATCACCCAAATAATATAATTAATATATACTTGGCCAGAAGATATACTATTAGGTTTAGCGGAGACATGTTGTGCCGACATCCCCGACCCAAGCCCAAGCCTCTAGGGGGCCACAGTCGGGGGCTGATCCGGACATGTCGTGCTAGAACCCACTGGATGACAGTATATGGGGAAAATAAATCCCTATTAACTACATTATTGTATGCATGTATTTTTATTTTTAAAAGGGGCCTGTGAAGTCAAGTCCTCCCAACTTCCCCCGGCCCAAGTCAAAGATTCTTGGGTCATGGTCAGGGGCTGTTCCCGACTGTCCCTGCTGCTAGGCTCCCTGATGATGACTTTGCCCAGGAGACCCCTATGTGATGTATATATATGATGTCAAGAAAGATATTGAGATAGGAGCCACCTTTGATAATATTACTACACTGATATTAATATTTACATTATTTTTAATACTATTAGAGTCTTACTATTACTTATGTGGAAGTAGATGGCTCCTATTTATTACGGATATACTTAAATGTGGGCCTAGATGTAATTCAAGTGTATTAATACACGAGAAGTTTAACAATGAATATATCCTTCATAGTATCATTTGATTCCTAATAGTAATATATTAATGAATATGGGGGTATGCTGATTCTATCAACTTTAGTTATACAAATTGGATAGTCCGTTCATGTTTAAATTTTGTTGAAAGGACTAATTTATATGATTACAATTGTGAAAAATGTAGCCGACTGGTAAAACAGGCCTTGGTCCATGCAAGTGCAATTCTTAATAGGATTATCAGTTCAATTCTGATGTGGACCCGTCTAGATAGATGCCTGTCGACTACAGTTGTTATATTTTATTATATTTTAATTTATTTTAAATCGTTGTGTCTCTTTTCTGGGGTGTCCATCCTTTCCAATATAATTAAATGTTATTATTATTAGATCTTCCGAATCATATCATATATATCTTTAATATATTCACCAAGAGCTGGAAGATTTGGTGTTGTAGTTTTTTGATCGGGAACAATAGATTTGGTAGGGTTAATAGTATGTTGTTATTCATGAATACTACTTCTAGAATCTTTCTTTTGGCCCAGTGGACACTGCACTGCAGCAGAAAATGTGACTCATCATTAATAGTGTTGCAGGTAGAACAGGTAGGGTTTAAAATTAATATACATTGCCCTGTGCCTCAGGATAGTAGAGTTTTGGAGGTTCTAAATCTAGTTATACATTTAACTGTTTGCATATTATTGTATATTGGGGGTAGATCCAGGGTGGTCTACCATTATTAAGTATTATATTTCTTATTGATGCTTTATTACCCCATTTCTAAATGAGATGTTTTTTACTAAAAGAGTATATTTACGATGGGGGTAAGCCTAGATATTGAGTCACATCTGGTAGATATAGGCCACAATGCCTGTGAGTGGGTTTTTGCTTTCATCTGTATATATTTTTAACCAGTCAGAGTAATTTGAGTCTAAAAATTCCAGTGTGATTGCCCTCATTTAATCTGGGCAGTATGATTTCTTGGCCTGAATTGTTAGATTTAGGTTGATGTCTGGTTCAGAGAGCAACCAAGGTTATACCTTAGAGGGGCCCAACTCCGCCAATGGATCCCCCGACACCGTACTCCTCTGCTCGGTCTGAAACTATTGCACCAGAAGGTAAGGTTTGTTTAGTAGATATTGCCATTTTGTTGCAGAGGTAATAACCTGTGCTGAGGATCTTAATTACTGTGTTTGATGGTCTCGCTCGGACCCTGGCCCAGATCCGTTTACAGTTTTCAGTTTATATGGCATTGTGGTGTAGCCTTGCAAGCTGATCTAATGTGCTCCTGCCTTTTACTGAAGCCAGATTGGAAAGGATTTTTTTTTAATTTTTTACTCTAAAAAGTGTTCTAAATGAACCTTTACCATCACTTCAAGTAATTAACCTGCATGAGATGTGAAGCTAATGAGTTGGTATGATTTTGTTTCGTTTGGTGGTTTGTTTTTCTTATTTATGTTGACCGAATTGCAGAATTCTTTCGAAACTTAGTTGCATACATCATAATTACTATTCAGTCTAGGAGTGTTAAGCTATAACAGAGGATATTATTATATAGACACTCTTCTGGTGACTTATATAAGCCGCTAGTTAATAAAATCTAATAACTAGAAATCTATTCAACATCTATTTAACATATAATTAATGTATAAGTTAACTATAAACATGCATTCTTATATGAGTCTTATATGAGTGGCAATTTAGATTTAGCTACATAAATAGTCATTATTGACTACATTTATACTCTGTCCATTAGAATCTTTTATGCAAAACACATAACGGATCATCATGGAGAAAAGATGTGGGACACAGGGAGGTGGGGGATAGGCAACACATGTCCCCACTGTTAGGTAGACCCAGACTTCCAGTCCATGGCCACTATATTACCAGATCTACCTGGCCATACAAACATTAGAACATTGAGATCCTGGCTAGTGCCCCTGTATCGGGAGGAGGATGTGAGGGGGTGATCCACAATGTCCCCTGTCCACAGAAATGCCAAAAGAATGCTGCAACTCTCTCCCAAACAAAATATAAACGTAAATACAACTAAAATATCCCCCTTCAGAAAAGTATAGGAAATTTACTGTCTCATCCAAACTAAATACAAAAAAAACCTAACAAAATAACACAACTATAGTTACAACCAGAAACCATTAAGTGTACAGGGGGAAGCTCTATAACAAAAAAAACAGACCATCAAAGGATGGGGGGATTCTACCGGGATGGCAGCAGCCAGCTGTGGAGAATGACACGCAACCAAAAGTTGGTGGACGGTGCTACTGGGGTTACCATTGCATCCCATGACTCGATTGCATACTGCGGGGCAAAAGCCCCCAGATGCATCGAGTCTTAACTTAACTTAAACATCATCCCAAAAGGATAAAAACCAATAAAATCAAGGCTACTATGGAACTAGGCAAACTTTTTCTTCTTCTTAGAAATATTCTGTCAACAAAAACATACAAAACAAAATTAAACTATGACAAATTTCTAATACAACAAATCTGGCATTATCTTGTGTTCCATGGTGAGGGTAAATTCTCTATCTCCTCCTCAACAACATCCTCTTATTAAACAGGATGCCCGCCACCTTATGCCTCGTGTCCCCCACCCAAACCCTCTGCTGCTGCCCTTGGAGGCGGTGGGGGTCTTGAAAAAAAAATATCATCAAAGAAGCCAGCCACCCTAAAGAAGTTGGCAGGATGCTGAGTAGAAGGAAACTTGCTGCTCCCAAATAATTTCAATGGACAACAGAATAAACATACCATCCTACAATGCTGGGGGTCAGAGAGCATGCACATTTTCAAACCTCGTAGAATATTTAAATAGTCGAGAAATCCACCTAATATGTAACCAGGAAACCAAATTCAAAATTAACCAGACCAATTATATTCTTGGATACACAGCCTACATTAACTATTTTCAATCCACTACAAACCTAATTCCTTGTGGGGTGTTGGTTGGCGGTGTATATCAAAAATGGAATAAATCACCAGACTGTTGGTGTGCATAACATAATGGACCAAATCGTGGCAATTAAAGTTGAGTTGCAAATCATCAACCTTTTATTAGAAAGATATCCCTTTACTTTGGCTAACGTTTACTCAAGGTGCTGGTCCCTAGAAGTAGCGGATAAATTAAGCTCAATTTTGAATCATGAGCACAAAGACTGAGCAATAACAGGAGACTTCAATGTTCACTATCCAGCTTGGGATTCTACCAGAAAAGACTTTCAAGGGGAGGTAATTTATGAATAGAGTAGATAAACTTAACCAAGTCCTACTAAATGACGGCAATCTAACCAGAGTAGGTCATGTCCTTACCTGTTTAGATCTATCAATCACAAACCCACAGCTTGCGGCCCTTTCAGATTGGGGCGTAGTAATGTACACATGGGGCTCTGATCATTGTCCAATTATAACATCTCTATAAATTGGCAGTCCTCAAGAGCAGAAAATTAAATCAAAGGAAAACCTAAATTTTAAAAAAGCAGATCGAGAATTATTTGGCAATTTATATAAGGGGATCTAGCCTGATAAGGTCTACTCCAGCAATACAGATGAACACTGCCAGCTCCTCACAGATAAACTGCTGTCCATTGCAAGGGAGACTACTCCAGATTGTAAAAATGAATGCAAGAAATACCATATTTTACTGTGTTGGAATAAAGCTTGTTTGGAGGGGCGTAAAAAGCTTTACATAAATTAAAAAATAACCCATGTCCAGATAACTTAAACATGAGGACAAGAGAAGTGATAGGATCGTGGTCTTTCAAGCTAAAACCAAAAAATGGAAAGAATTCTGCAATTCGTTTAATGTAAATAAAACTAACAGTACAGACTTTTGGCGCAAAATTGCAGAATCCATAGAAATTCAATTAGCCCCATACCTTTTTTTCAAAACAACAAGACAATCGCAGTTACCACCACGGAAAAGCAGATATGCGAATTTCCCACTACAATGATGTCTCGAATGATTTGAATATAGAAAACTCTGTACTGAACTTTTAAGCTAAATTTGACTCAGAACACTAAAAGTTACTACAAGAATCAGGTGAAAAAAGTCAACTCTAAATAATAGGTTCTTTCTTTCAGAATTAAAACAAATCATTAAAACAAGTAGTTATTCGCTAAAGGGAAAGACAAAATTTCATATATGTTCTTCAAAAATATCCCCGACTCTACTATGGAACTTTGGCTGAAGCTTTATAATTAAATATGGGACAAGGGAGCATACCCAAGCACAATGAGTGAAGCTGTTGTTATCCCTATATTTAAGAAAAGTAAACCACCAAATGAATAAAAATCATATCGACCTGAAAGCCTCGCATCACATGCAGGTAAATTACTTGAAGAGATGGTGAAGGCTTGTTTAGGGCATTTTGGAATACAAAAATATAATTATTCCTTTCCAATCTGGCTTCACTAGATCTGCTCGCACGGCTACACCATGATGTCACGCAAGCTAAAAGTCATAGACTGGGTGTTGTATCCATGCCTCACTTGAAACTCAGGACAGCGGAGCAGCAGATTCAATTCTGGGCCAGAGTTCGAGCAACACCAACAAACCTGGAGAATAAAAACCTTGGTGCCGGGTACTACCTCGGCAACAAAATTGCTAAATCTATTAAACAAACTTTACCATTTGGAGCCACCATTTCGGACTAAGCAGAGGAGTACAGTGTCGTGGGATGCACTGTAGCGGAGATGGGACCCTTAAAGGTAGAACCATAGCTGCTCTCGGAACCGGACATCAACCTACAATTAACAAAACAAGGTCACCAAATCAGAATGCCAGGTTCAAACAAGGGCAACTACACTGTAATATTCAGATTCAATTATTCTGAATAGTTAAATATATATACAGATGGAAGGGAAGCAAAACCCCACTCAGCCATTGTGGCCTCTGCCTTTGTCATCCATACTAAAGACTTAACAGATAGATACTATTACAGATTTGTAAGATGTCCGTCCGTCTTTACTTCAGAATAAAACATCATAATGCAAGCACAAAGCTGGATACTGAGACCAAACAAGCAACCAAATCTGTTATTCTTTCGGACTCTTTGGCTTCATTAACAATTAAATTTCATAACATATCTAGACCAAACCGCTTAAACAAAATTAATATACTTATCAACCAGTGCCTAGAGAAGGGTCAAAATGTTAAAATGGCATGGTGTCCAGCTCATGTAGGAATTTTAGGCAAAGAGGGCTCTGATGTGGCAGCTAAAGAGGGCCTTACTAAACATTATCAGAAAATACAATACTTAATAATGGTAGGCCACTAAAGGAAATACAATACTTACTAATGATAGGCCACTACCCACCCTTGCTCTACCCTCTATACATTCAAATAACATAAGGCTAGACAAATGTATCACTTGACTTAGAACATCCACAACTCTACTCACTGGTAGCACAGGTCAATATATTAAATATAAATCCTACCTGTGTTACCTGCAACACTATCAATGATGAGTCACATTTTCTGTTACAGTTCAGTGTTCACCGGGGAGAAAGAAAAGCCCTAGAAGAAGTATACAAGAATATCAATAATTTGTTAAACCTACAAAATATACATCCCCCCAACACACACACACACTTTACTACAATAGCAAATCTTCTCAGCCCTTTGTGTATATATTAAAATGTGATGTGCTTAGTAAGATTTATTAACAGTAACATGTAATGAAATAGGAAAAGATGGGCACCCGATGGAGTGGGGGAATTTTTATTTAAAAAATAAATAAAAATGATATAAACTGTAGTCGACAGGCATGCATCTAGACGGGTCCACATCAGAATCGAACTGATAATTCACTTAGGAACTGCACTTGCATGGACCAACGCCTATTTTACCAGTCGGCTGCAATTTCCACTTTTTATATTCTATATTTCTAGAAAGAAAGAAGAAAGAAAAAGAAAGAAAGAAAGAAAAGAAAGAAGAAGAAAAAGAGAAAAAGAAGAGAAAAAAGAAAGAAAAGAAAGAAAGAAAGAAAGAAAGAAAAGAAAGAAGAAAGAAAGAAAGAAAGAAGAAGAAGAAAGAAAGAAAGAAAGAAAGAAAGAAACTCCCTCCTCCCTCCCCTCCTCCCTCCTCCTCCCCCCTCCCTCCTCCTCCCTCCCTCCTCCCTCCCTCCCTCCTCCCTCCCTCCCTCCTCCCTCCTCCCTCCCCGCCCGCTCCCCCCCCCTCCCTCCCTCCGCCCCTCCCCCTCCCCTCCCTCCCTCCCTCCCCTCCCTCCCTCCTCCCCTCCTCCCTCCCTCCTCCCTCCCGCCCTCCTCCCCCTGCTCCTTTGGACATTAATTACCATAGCTTGTTAAATATATACATATGGAAGACCCACAAAAGGTAGGGTGGCTTCCGCATTTTTCATTCCTTCACTAGACCTAACCTTTTCAGAAAGAATATCAGACAAAACGTCCATCTATACAGCGGAAACGAAACGAATGCCATCCTACAAGCTTTGAGCTGGATAAACAAACAAGAAAAAACAAGATCTGTCATTCTTTTGGACTCTTTAGGATCACTTATTTCCATAGATAATAACAAAAGCAGATCTAGGCCTGACCTCCTCAACCAAATCAAAATTGTAGCAAACCAGTGTATGGAGAAAGGCCACACTGTCACTCTAACATGGTGTCCAGCACATGTAGGGATCTCGGGTAATGAAAGGGCTGACGGGGCTGTCAAAGCCGGTCTGAGCACATCGCAGGTGGGTCATCATACTGGCCTCGCACCAACTGAAATCTACTCAATATCAAGAAAAAACCTATTAAACAAATGGGAACAACACAGCAAAATTATTTATGACAAAATTAATGATGGATGGTCAAACACACCATCACTAAAACACCCACCAATTTACTCAAGTAACTTTCAGATTGAACGCAGTATAAGAATATTAAGATTGGGCACAACTCTTTTACCTGGCAGTACCGGCCAATACGTCTTAAACCTTCATCCTAACTGTTCCTCATGCAGGGTCCGGTATGACGACAAACACCTGCTGCTACAATGCGAAGATCACAGGGGAGAGAGGATAAAACTAGAACATGTTTTACTTTCGAAAAAATTTGGTGTTTACCAAGGCAAAGATCCTCAACACACCAAACCAACTAGAAACAACTATATTTAAGGCACTAGGGGAATTTATTTACAACACCCAGATGTCAACAAAAATCTAAAAAAAAAAACAACCATAAAATAAAATAAAAAAACAAAAGTCCGACCACCCCACCATCATGCCTTCTCAAATTATTAGGGATTGGGATTAGCCGGCATTTTTGCCAATACTGCGCAGCGACATTTCTATCATTATAGCACAGGGGCACTAATGAGGTGCCCAGGGACTGAACCCGGCCGGTCCATTATACTGACACCGACGAGTCAGGCGTAATGCTGTCCCCTTAGCCCCAAGCGTTAGGAGGGAAGCCACTACTACCAACTTTAAAGTCTTTGGTTTGACCCGGCCGGGGTTCGAACCCACGACCTCTCGATCCGCAAGCCGACGCTCTACCACCTGAGCTACTGCGGCTGGTTACAAAATATTAAGAATCAACATGAAATCCAATGATACCTCATAGTGGTACAAGCTATATGACATGTAACTTTATTTTATTGTACAATATTTAACTCTAATAATGAATTTAATGATATAGCCCTACGAGAAGATAATCCTTCTAATTATTGTTTTTTAAGTAGTACATAAATAAACCCTAGTCTGGGATAAAAGAATATAATACCAGCCCCTCCCAGAATCGAACCGGGGAGCCATCCCTCTTCTTTAGATATTAACATGGGGAGCTGGCTCATCCAACAAGGGCTACAATGGTAAATCCAGCTATACCAAAACATAGATTAATATGGGGAATGCCTTTGTGGGATAGACTCCAAGAAAATACATTAATAATAACATATCGTGATCTGGCTTGCCCGGATCAACCCCCGACCCTGTGGATGAACAATGGTTCATAGATAGGGCCAGGGGGAGTTGGTAGGGCCTGATAGGCATACGATACTATGTATTTTAGACCAATTTAACGCTCGGCTTGCCCGGATCAGCCCTCAGCCCCGTATCCACAAGTAGATTGGTGCGGGGCTGGGGGAAGTTGGTTGGGCCTGATCGGCAGAAGGTGAATATACTTCAACAAAAAGATCAAAATTACATTGTACATCCCGAAGGGGAGATCATCCAAAAGTGAGAGGGCACGACGGGGGAGGATGATAGGGGCCCTGGATAAGATAACCTCTTCAAGGAACCCAAAGCGAACTCGATTCACCGTCCGGTGACAACCGGGTGCCTTACAATTACAACAAACGACAGCATCGTGTAAAAGTACATGGCACAAGAACATTAAAAAAAATAGCCTAAAAATGAAAAACAGTATAATGATTTAAAAAGTGTATACCCTTGGTTAATGGTAACTTACTTCCCAGGGCCGACGACTACCTACGCTTTATGCAATTGTCAAAATCTGGTCTAAGTCCCGGCCCTGTTCTTTTCCCCGATCATGATGTCTCATTTATTATAAAACTCCTTTAATCTACTCTAAGGTGTACATGGATAAGAAGAAGTGAAAAAAAACTGGTATAATAAAGGAATAATATCCATGTATTAACCTGTCTATGCTATCTCAAAAAATAAGGGGAAGGAAAAGAAAGGAAAAAAAAAAAAAAAAAAACAAAAAAACAAACTACTACTATGTCAGTAATGACCGTGGTTCTACCCGTAACCCGTGTGACGTCCAATATTAAAAGCAAGTTTGGAAAGTACATATTACATAACATCTCTATAAATCCTTTTCTCCAGAATCACCTTTACTTTTAAGGGGCCATGAACTCCACCATGATGCTGTTAGAATTGTGAAATAAGCCACCAAAATGGAAATAACTATGCATTAACAGTATTTTAGTACTCCTACTTGAACAAGGAGCGAAGCAGGCTTCTTTAAAAACTTTTTTATAAATAAAATTAGACTATATACATGAAAATAAGAATTACGAATATAATACTAATATCTATAATAAATACATACGGCATATTTACATAATATACAGGCAAAGTATGAAGAAATTTAACTTAAATTGAATAATTTAAAATACTTGCCTGTATTTCCCCTAACAACGTGGGAAAATGAATCGTAGGTGAAGGTCGCCATGTAGTAAACAAAAAACCATCTTTACCGTTACGTATAATCCCATCCACAAGAAGGCACCCGGTTATATTTATAAAAACATGAAAAATCCGTCGAACCCCCCCCCCCCCCCCCCCCCCCCCTCAACCCCCCACAATGACAATTCGAATAGCATGCACAGCCGATTTAAATCCACCCCGGCAACAAATGGTTCCACAAAATGGCGAACCGAAGAGAAAGGAAGGAGATTTAATCTCCGTATTCTGATATGAATGCTATTCAATTATTAACTGCTTTATCAATAATACAACATTTATTTATTAAAAAAAGTTATGTACTTAACAACACCAAACAAACCTTGTACTGAAAAAAATACTTATTGAACATTGCAATATTAACTTAAAGTATAGATGCTATATAAACTGAACTGCTATGTTGCAGACTCAGATCATACGGGGGCGCCGAACGGGGTTCATCGGACGTGTGAGGTACCTGGGGGAAATAAATGTTACCATTAATCTCTCCTGCGCTCTAGGTACTTTCGCCATACAGTGCCTGCGAGGGACACAGGCCTGTCCATACATTTTTACAAAACGCTAAATACATTTCTAAAAATCCACATAGAATAATAAATCTCTCTCTCTCCTGATAATATAAGAATACAAATAATATTCTCACTCTACAGGGAATGAGAGATATCCTTTGTAATTGTCAAACACAGGTATATATATCTCCTTTTCTTTATTTTCTTTCTTTTCTCTCAATCTTTCGCATTGTGTTGTCTCTTGTGACTCTGCTTCTGTGGTGCATGTGGATGAATAAATATAATCCGAATGTAGACTAGTAACATAGGACAGGCCTGACTATTCTGTCCTTAGCCGATACGATCAGAATTGAAGAGCAGCGTTTATTGCTACAAATATCAACACACATCAAATCTCATCACATCATATTGTAAGAACTGAAATACGGACAATAAACCAAATTTAGACTTAATTTCTACATATAAAAACAAACTCAAAACAAACAATGAAATTAAGTATCAAAATATATAACGATGGCTATAATACAGTGCTTCTTATTTTTCTCACAAAACTACAACAGTCTGGCAAATAATAGACTGCTTCCTATTAAACTTTGCCATAAGTAATAAACATTAAATAAAAATATATCTTATCTTATATCACGGGCTTAACTCAAACTAAATGATATAAAATACTTCTTATATCAAGCATTTAGTTCTTTCAAAATGATATAAAATACTTTTTAATACTTGCTTTAATACATACAATGTTTTTGTTTATTAGGTTTATCGTCCCGCCAGGAGTATGTCAATCTGGAGACGGTGTCCACTTAAAGCAGATATAGTGCTGCCTTCACTGTGTATAGCATGCCATGAACACCTGGCATGATACCACACCCAGTCACATTATCCTGACACCGGGCCAACCAGTCGTGGAACTACCCTTATAGTTGCTTGAGCGTTAGCAAGAGAGCTATACCACTACCATTTTTAATGACTCTGGTATGTCGCGGCCTGGGATCGCACCCGGGGCCTCCCGTACCAGGAGCCGACGCTCGACCGATTGCGCTACCAGGTCAGGTATACAATGTATTTACTGCCATTAAGGTTTACACATGTGTATAATGTATCAACTTATAGATTTACAAAATTACAAAATTTGCAACGCTAAAAAAAAAGCAATAGATAGTTTCCAGATCAGTAAAAAAAAAAACCTTATCTCGGCCGCCATCTTTGTTGGTAACTACAAGGGATTCTCATATGCATTGTATAGAAGGGTACATTTTATTTACTTGTAATTTCTTCATTTGTGGTCCGAAAATTAAAAGCTATACACCATTGGAAAGCTCTTGAAATTCATATTTTTAGAATACAATATTTTTACTGCCTTCAACTGTCTTATCAGTGTTGATGACATCACATGGAAACTATCTATAGCAAACAAACTATTTACTAAATGGTCATAACTAAGTCATTTAACAATAGACTAGTAAATTAGTAAACCTACGTTGTACACCCTCAAAGATCTCCAAGCATGGATCTAAGGACTGTCTTCCCAACTTCCAAACATTCTGGGAACTGTTACATGTATATAGGTAACGATGGACTAACAGATTAATGTGTATGTTAAATTTAAAACTGTCAGATTTAAAGAAATATTGGCAACAACATTACAAGAAATTGCTCCCAACAAGACTTTTGTCTCTGGCAAACTTTTAAGCACTTCCTGGCCAGTTAAAACAATTGTTTAAGAAATATCAGGTGTTAATGACATATGTTTCAGTTAATTTCAACATGAAGACATCAGTATATCAATTAAACCATGTATAAAACAATGTAGTTTCATTAAACAACTTAACAAAAGACCTCTAATAATGGTTGGAGTCATACAATTCAAATCAAACTAAAGACATCACAAATTAACAATGGTTTTTAAGATACACATGCAAATAGCAAAAACAAATGAGTATCCCTTGTAAAAGAAACAACAAATATGAATTTCATATTTAACACTATAATTGGGTACGAGCTCTGTCAGGACGAAAAGCAAGCACAGTAACACGAATTTTAAAACGCTTTACAAACATGCCTTAAACAGTGTCATAACAAAACACTTAACAGGCTTCTAGAATAACCGTCAAAAATATAGAAAAATGACATCTAAACTTTTAACTTACTGGAATCTTCCATTAAAAACAGTGTGGTGTGTCCTGCACCCATTCCTCGTGGGGTTTCCAGTCGTTTCCCCCACACTGACATTTCCTCCTGGATGTTTCCTCCTGGATGTTTCCTCCCCTATATATATATTATTTAGTAATGTGAAGATATACTATATAATAATGATATTGTTCTTTATGAAATATTTAGTATCATTGATACTAATGATACTTTACATAAACATGTTAAAATCATTCTTTTATTAGGTTTTAAATTATTTTTTTTTTACAATTTACTTAAAGTTTTTGTTGTAACTGTTTATGGTGGATACATATATAACTAGAGATGATTATGTATGCATTGATGATATAAAATATTAAACAATTAGTCGTTTAGCATAAATTGTGTGAAAACTATTTTTTAAAGTTTGTGTCAATTTATATTGCCAATAATGTATTAAAGGTGTTGGAAAAGTTATTCAATCAATTCTGAATCATTATTTTAAATCCATTTAATTGGCATGTGCTTTTCTTTGATCATTAAATTTCAAAGTTTTGAAATAATTATGTACGCATTGATAATATAAAACATTAAACAATAAGTCATTTAGCATAAATTGTGTGAAAACAATTTTTCAAAGTTTGTGTTAATTTATGTTGGGATAAAATAATGTGTTAAAGGTGATGGGAAAATTATTCAATCAAATCTGAATCATTATTTTAAATCCATTTAATTGGCATTTAATTGGCATGTGCTTTTCTTTGATCATTAAAGTTCAAAGTTTTGATTAAAATTTAGTAGTTTCTATGAAAGAAGTTTATTATTACAAGTTAAGCAAACTGTGGAAGTTGCCTATATCAAAGAGCTGTTAAGAATATATGACAAAGTCCTATGAGTATTGCAACATATACCAAACTCCGAAAAGGCACAGAACAAAGGTATTTCACATGCATGCCAAGCGAAAAGTAAGAACAAGTTTGTGATGAGTCATTTAAGGAAAAGAGCAAACCCGACAGTTACCGCCTTGGAACGGTCAGTCGGCAATATGGACCGACTGGGGTGCTTAAACCGGTTTTACAGAGCTCTAACCTCGCACTTCCTGACGAGTTTCTCAAATGCAAGCAAAGAAAAGAAAAACGATCGATTTGAAAACAAAATGTCCATGCGCTGATATTTTCTATACGTTATGACGAAAGTAGTGACGTCATCGAAAAATAATGTCCACATAGTGTTCAGAAAAGGAATATGGTATTATTTCGATTAGGAAAACAACACAAAAATGGTTGACCACAATTAAAATTAACTTTCTAAATAATGAACAAACATGACCAGAGACGAATAAATCGTTGTAGCATCCTGTTCATATGAAGATGGAATTGAAGAACCAAAGTTCAATGTCCATCAAAGGAAATACACGTAACAATCCTTATAGGATGAATTAAATGACAACATAGATTACATGCACGGGGAGATTTTTTACGACCGCCACACTGCACAAGTAACATTGTTGTGATCATGAATAAGAATATATGACAAAGTCCTATGAGTATTGCAACATATACCAAACTCCGAAAAGGCACAGAACAAAGGTATTTCACATGCATGCCAAGCGAAAAGTAAGAACAAGTTTGTGATGAGTCATTTAAGGAAAAGAGCAAACCCGACAGTTACCGCCTTGGAACGGTCAGTCGGCAATATGGACCGACTGGGGTGCTTAAACCGGTTTTACATAAACAGCATAGTTCATCCATATAGAATAAGAAAATCCTATCAGAAGGTACAAGAAGCTATAAGAAAGTTGTGGGAGCAATATGATGAGAACCTTATCACAACTTCAGAACTCCTTAAACAATGTGGGAAGGTGTACAGTCCATTTTTTCAAGTCAAGGATAACAAAGTGAATGGGCATGCAATAAGTGAATTCAGAGTTTGAATAAATGGTGCTACTTTGTGTAAACTGTGCTAGTCGAACAAAATCAGAACATTACTTGTGGTGATTATGAGGTGTAATAAACTTATGTAATATATTTATGTTAAGATTGTGTGATTTGAGTAAAATTTGCAAGTGAAACGCAATAAAACATTATTTGTGGTACTGATGAGGTGTTATAAATTATTATGTTAAGATTGTATTGTGTGGTTTTGGTAAACTGTGCATGCCAAGTGAAAAACAATAATTTTTTTATTTGTGATGATGATGAGGTATAATATATAGTAAAACATAATTAACAAAATCAATAGAATAATATATAATTGACAACTATATAAATATTATGTTATTTGTAAAATTAATTTATGGTAATCTTGATTCTTTTAGTAATTGTAAATGCAACAAACCAATGGTACCTCAAAATTATATAAGTATTTAAGTAAAAATATAAACCTTTCCAATCTTTCACAACTACTTTTTATATAGTATATATAGAGGGGAGGAAACATCCTGGAGGAAACTGCAGTGTGGGGGAAACATCCAGGGGAGGAACTGGCTTGTGGGGGAAACGACTGGATACCTCCTCGTGGTATGGATGAAATAGCGACAACGAGGCTCGTACAGAGGATAGTTTCTTTAAAGCAGGCAAATGAAGCAAGGGATAGTTTTGTATGTTTTAAATTTTCTTTTAAAGTTCAAATAAAGAAACAATATCAAACAAAAAGTACTGATCCAGTACACTGACACAATGTATATTGGAGACTGTACATAGTAATGTATAGAGCATTTATTATGTAAATAAATCATCTTTGAAAAAAGAATACTCTTAACTGGTCCTAAAAAGGTGCCACTAGCATCGGTCAGAACAATATAAAATTATGTTTAACTTTTATTTTAAACAAACTCATTTCTTGGTTTTTATTTTTTATGTATATTTTGGAGGTGTTTTTAGCACCATTTTATGTCCCAGAAGAGGCACTGTACTGCACTATATTGTATTGTGTTACAATGAGGCGAACAATTAAGTTATACATACATCACAAACATACATATACCTCATAGATAATACAAACATCCATACATTCTATATAGGAGCCTATTGTCAAAACCATAACCATGCAACAATCATCTTTATTATTTTTTAAGTTTAAATTTACATAACCTTCCTGGCATTAGGCAACCCTCACGCCATTAAATAAAAACTTACTGTGATATTTTATTTTAAACTTCTATATGTTCGCCCTATAACAATAGTTAGGGCGAGGGTAAAAAAATGTTATTGAGATATTGACCAGGTCAACCATTCATTCTCACCTGTACTAACCATATATACATGGTAATGGACAGATATATACATGTTATTGAGATATAGACTAGGTCAACCATTCATTCTCACCTATATCAACCATATATATATTGTCATGGACAGATATATACATGTCTCTGAGATATTGACCAGGTCAACCATTCATTATCACCTGTACCAACCATATATACATGGTCATGGACAGATATTTACATGTTATTGAGATATAGACCAGGTCAACCATTCATTGTCACCTATATCAACCATATATATATTGTCATGGACAGATATATACATGTCTCTGAGATATTGACCATGTCAACCATTCATTATCACCTGTACCAACCATATATACATGGTCATGGACAGATATTTACATGTTATTGAGATATAGACTAGGTCAACCATTCATTCTCACCTATATCAACCATATATATATTGTCATGGACAGATATATACATGTCTCTGAGATATTGACCAGGTCAACCATTCATTATCACCTGTACCAACCATATATACATGGTCATAGACAGATATATACATGTTATTGAGATATAGACCAGATCAACCATTCATTCTCACCTATATCAACCATATATATATTGTCATGGACAGATATATTCATGTCTCAGAGATATAGGCTAGGTCAACCATTCATTCCCACCTGTACCAACCATATATACATGGTCATAGAAATATATATACATGTCTTTTGGATATTGACCAGGTCAACCATTCATTCTCACCTGTACCAACCATATATACATGGTCATAGACAGATATATACATGTCCCTGAGATATAGACCAGATCAACCATTCATTCTGACCTGTACCAACCATATATACATGGTCATGGACAGATATTTACATGTCTCAGAGATATAAACCAGATCAACCATTCATTCTGACCTGTACCAACCATATATACATGGTCATGGACAGATATATACATGTCTCAGAGATATAGACCAGGTCAACCATTCATTCTCACCTGTACTAACCATATATACATGGTCATAGACAGATATATACATGTCTCAGAGATATAGACCAGATCAACCATTCATTCTCATCTGTACCAACCATATATACATGGTCATAGACAGATATATACATGTCTCAGAGATATAGACCAGGTCAACCATTCATTCCCACCCGTACCAACCATATATACATGGTCATGGACAGATATATCCATGTCTCACAGATATAAACCAGGTCAACCATTCATTCTCAACTATATCAACCATATATACATGGTCATGGACAGATATATACATGTCTCAGAGATATAAACCAGGTCAACCATTCATTCTCACCTATATCAATCATATATACATGGTCATGGACAGATATATACATGTCTCTGAGATATAGACCAGGTCAACCATTCTCTCCCACCTGTACTAACCATATATACATGGTCATAGACAGATATATACATGTCTCAGAGATATTGACCAGGTCAACCATTCATTCTCACCTATATCAACCATATATACATGGTCATGGACAGATATATACATGTCTCTGAGATATAGACCAGGTCAACCATTCATTCTCACCTATACCAACCATATATACATGGTCATGGACAGATATATACATGTCTCAGAGATATTCACAAGGTCGACCATTCATTCCCACCTGTACCAACCATATATACATTGTCATGGACAGATATTTACAGGTCTCTGAGATATAGACCAGATCAACCATTCATTCCCACCTGTACCAACCATACATACATGGTCATGGACAGATATATACATGTCTCTGAGATAGAGGCCAGGTCATCCATTCATTCTCACCTATACCAACCATATATACATGGTCATGGACAGATATATACATGTCTCTGAGATATAGACCAGGTCATCCATTCATTCTCACCTATACCAACCATATATACATGGTCATGGACAGATATATACATGTCTCTGAGATATAGACCAGGTCATCCATTCATTCCCACCTGTACCAACCATATATACATGGTCATGGACAGATATATACATGTCTCTGAGATATAGACCAGATCAACCATTCATTCCTACCTGTACCAACCATACATACATTGTCATGAACAGATATATACATGTATTTGAGATACAGACCAGATCAACCATTCATTCCCACCTGTACCAACCATATATACATTGTCATGGACAGATATATACATGTCTCAGAGATATAAACCAGATCAACCATTCATTCTCACCTATGTCAACCATATATACATGGTCATGGACAGATATATACATGTCTCTGAGATATAGACCAGGTCAACGATTCATTCCCACCTGTACTTATCATATATACATGGTCATAGACAGATATATACATGTCTCTGAGATATTGACTAGGTCAACCATTCATTCTCACCTATATCAACCATATATACATGGTCATGGACAGATATATACATGTCTCAGAGATATAGACCAGGTCAACCATTCATTCTCACCTATACCAACCATATATACATGGTCATGGACAGATATATACATGTCTCAGAGATATAAACCAGGTCAACCATTCATTCTCACCTATATCAACCATATATACATGGTCATGGACAGATATATACATGTCTCTGAGATATAGACCAGGTCAACGATTTATTCCCACCTGTACTAACCATATATACATGGTCATAGACAGATATATACATGTCTCAGAGATATTCACAAGGTCGACCATTCATTCCCACCTGTACCAACCATATATACATGGTCATGGACAGATATATACATGTCTCAGAGATATTCACAAGGTCGACCATTCATTCCCACCTGTACCAACCATATATACATTGTCATGGACAGATATTTACAGGTCTCTGAGATATAGACCAGGTCATCCATTCATTCTCACCTATATCAATCATATATACATGGTCATGGACAGATATATACATGTCTCTGAGATATAGACCAGGTCAACCATTCATTATCACCTATACCAACCATATATACATGGTCATGGACAGATATATACATGTATTTGAGATACAGACCAGATCAACCATTCATTCCCACCTGTACCAACCATACATACATGGTCATGGACAGATATATACATGTCTCTGAGATTTAGACCAGATCAACCATTCATTCTCACCTGTACCAACCATATAAACATGGTCATGGACAGATATATACATGTCTCTGAGATATAGACCAGGTCATCCATTCATTCTCACCTATATCAATCATATATACATGGTCATGGACAGATATATACATGTCTCTGAGATATAGACCAGGCCAACCATTCTCTCCCACCTGTACTAACCATATATACATGGTCATAGACAGATATATACATGTCTCAGAGATATTGACCAGGTCAACCATTCATTCTCACCTATATCAACCATATATACATGGTCATGGACAGATATATACATGTCTCTGAGATATAGACCAGGTCAACCATTCATTCTCACCTATACCAACCATATATACATGGTCATGGACAGATATATACATGTCTCAGAGATATTCACAAGGTCGACCATTCATTCCCACCTGTACCAACCATATATACATTGTCATGGACAGATATTTACAGGTCTCTGAGATATAGACCAGATCAACCATTCATTCCCACCTGTACCAACCATACATACATGGTCATGGACATATACATACATGTCTCTGAGATATAGACCAGGTCATCCATTCATTCTCACCTGTACCAACCATATATACATGGTCATGGACAGATATATACATGTCTCTGAGATATAGACCAGGTCGTCCATTCATTCTCACCTGTACCAACCATATAAACATGGTCATGGACAGATATATACATGTCTCTGAGATAGAGGCCAGGTCATCCATTCATTCTCACCTATACAAACCATATATACATGGTCATGGACAGATATATACATGTCTCTGAGATATAGACCAGGTCATCCATTCATTCTCACCTATACCAACCATATATACATGGTCATGGACAGATATATACATGTCTCTGAGATATAGACCAGGTCATCCATTCATTCCCACCTGTACCAACCATATATACATGGTCATGGACAGATATATACATGTCTCTGAGATATAGACCAGATCAACCATTCATTCCTACCTGTACCAACCATACATACATTGTCATGAACAGATATATACATGTATTTGAGATACAGACCAGATCAACCATTCATTCCCACCTGTACCAACCATATATACATTGTCATGGACAGATATATACATGTCTCAGAGATATAAACCAGATCAACCATTCATTCTCACCTATGTCAACCATATACACATGGTCATAGACAGATATATACATGTCTCAGAGATATAAACCAGGTCAACCATTCATTCTCACCTATATCAACCATATATACATGGTCATGGACAGATATATACATGTCTCTGAGATATAGACCAGGTCAACGATTCATTCCCACCTGTACTTATCATATATACATGGTCATAGACAGATATATACATGTCTCTGAGATATTGACTAGGTCAACCATTCATTCTCACCTATATCAACCATATATACATGGTCATGGACAGATATATACATGTCTCAGAGATATAGACCAGGTCAACCATTCATTCTCACCTATACCAACCATATATACATGGTCATGGACAGATATATACATGTCTCAGAGATATAAACCAGGTCAACCATTCATTCTCACCTATATCAACCATATATACATGGTCATGGACAGATATATACATGTCTCTGAGATATAGACCAGGTCAACGATTTATTCCCACCTGTACTAACCATATATACATGGTCATAGACAGATATATACATGTCTCAGAGATATTCACAAGGTCGACCATTCATTCCCACCTGTACCAACCATATATACATTGTCATGGACAGATATTTACATGTCTCTGAGATATAGACCAGATCAACCATTCATTCCCACCTGTACCAACCATACATACATGGTCATGGACATATACATACATGTTATTGAGATATAGACCAGTTCAACCATTCATTCTCACCTGTACCAACCATATAAACATGGTCATGGACAGATATATACATGTCTCTGAGATATAGGCCAGGTCATCCATTCATTCTCACCTATACCAACCATATATACATGGTCATGGACAGATATATACATGTCTCTGAGATATAGACCAGGTCATCCATTCATTCTCACCTATACCAACCATATATACATGGTCATGGACAGATATATACATGTCTCTGAGATATAGACCAGATCAACCATTCATTCCTACCTGTACCAACAATACATACATTGTCATGAACAGATATATACATGTATTTGAGATACAGACCAGATCAACCATTCATTCCCACCTGTACCAACCATATACATTGTCATGGACAGATATATACATGTCTCAGATATATAAACCAGATCAACCATTCATTCTCACCTATGTCAACCATATACACATGGTCATGGACAGATATATACATGTCTCAGAGATATAAACCAGGTCAACCATTCATTCCCACCTGTACCAACCATATATACATGGTCATAGAAATATATATACATGTCTTTTGGATATTGACCAGGTCAACCATTCATTCTCACCTGTACCAACCATATATACATGGTCATAGACAGATATATACATGGCTCTGAGATATAGACCAGATCAACCATTCATTCTGACCTGTACCAACCATATATACATGGTCATGGACAGATATTTACATGTCTCAGAGATATAAACCAGATCAACCATTCATTCTGACCTGTACCAACCATATATACATGGTCATGGACAGATATATACATGTCTCAGAGATATAGACCAGGTCAACCATTCATTCTCACCTGTACTAACCATATATACATGGTCATAGACAGATATATACATGTCTCAGAGATATAGACCAGATCAACCATTCATTCTCATCTGTACCAACCATATATACATGGTCATGGACAGATATATCCATGTCTCACAGATATAAACCAGGTCAACCATTCATTCTCAACTATATCAACCATATATACATGGTCATGGACAGATATATACATGTCTCTGAGATATAAACCAGGTCAACCATTCATTCTCACCTATATCAATCATATATACATGGTCATGGACAGATATATACATGTCTCTGAGATATAGTCCAGGTCAACCATTCTCTCCCACCTGTACTAACCATATATACATGGTCATAGACAGATATATACATGTCTCAGAGATATTGACCAGGTCAACCATTCATTCTTACCTATATCAACCATATATACATGGTCATGGACAGATATATACATGTCTCTGAGATATTGACCAGTTCAACCATTCATTCCCACATGTACCAACCATATATACATGGTCATGGATAGATACATGTCTCTGAGATATAGACCAGGTCATCCATTCATTCTCACCTATATCAATCATATATACATGGTCATGGACAGATATATACATGTCTCAGAGATATTCACAAGGTCGACCATTCATTCCCACCTGTACCAACCATATATACATTGTCATGGACAGATATTTACAGGTCTCTGAGATATAGACCAGATCAACCATTCATTCCCACCTCTACCAACCTTACATACATGGTCATGGACATATACATACATGTTATTGAGATATAGACCAGTTCAACCATTCATTCTCACCTGTACCAACCATATAAACATGGTCATGGACAGATATATACATGTCTCTGAGATATAGACCAGGTCATCCATTCATTCTCACCTATATCAATCATATATGCATGGTCATGGACAGATATATACATGTCTCTGAGATATAGACCAGGTCAACCATTCTCTCCCACCTGTACTAACCATATATACATGGTCATAGACAGATATATACATGTCTCAGAGATATTGACCAGGTCAACCATTCATTCTCACCTATATCAACCATATATACATGGTCATGGACAGATATATACATGTCTCTGAGATATAGACCAGGTCAACCATTCATTCTCACCTATACCAACCATATATACATGGTCATGGACAGATATATACATGTCTCAGAGATATTCACAAGGTCGACCATTCATTCCCACCTGTACCAACCATATATACATTGTCATGGACAGATATTTACAGGTCTCTGAGATATAGACCAGATCAACCATTCATTCCCACCTGTACCAACCATACATACATGGTCATGGACAGATATATACATGTCTCTGAGATATAGACCAGGTCATCCATTCATTCTCACCTGTACCAACCATATAAACATGGTCATGGACAGATATATACATGTCTCTGAGATAGAGGCCAGGTCATCCATTCATTCTCACCTATACCAACCATATATACATGGTCATGGACATATACATACATGTTATTGAGATATAGACCAGTTCAACCATTCATTCTCACCTGTACCAACCATATAAACATGGTCATGGACAGATATATACATGTCTCTGAGATATAGACCAGGTCATCCATTCATTCTCACCTATATCAATCATATATGCATGGTCATGGACAGATATATACATGTCTCTGAGATATAGACCAGGTCAACCATTCTCTCCCACCTGTACTAACCATATATACATGGTCATAGACAGATATATACATGTCTCAGAGATATTGACCAGGTCAACCATTCATTCTCACCTATATCAACCATATATACATGGTCATGGACAGATATATACATGTCTCTGAGATATAGACCAGGTCAACCATTCATTCTCACCTATACCAACCATATATACATGGTCATGGACAGATATATACATGTCTCAGAGATATTCACAAGGTCGACCATTCATTCCCACCTGTACCAACCATATATACATTGTCATGGACAGATATTTACAGGTCTCTGAGATATAGACCAGATCAACCATTCATTCCCACCTGTACCAACCATACATACATGGTCATGGACAGATATATACATGTCTCTGAGATATAGACCAGGTCATCCATTCATTCTCACCTGTACCAACCATATAAACATGGTCATGGACAGATATATACATGTCTCTGAGATAGAGGCCAGGTCATCCATTCATTCTCACCTATACCAACCATATATACATGGTCATGGACAGATATATACCTGTCTCTGAGATATAGACCAGGTCATCCATTCATTCTCACCTATACCAACCATATATACATGGTCATGGACAGATATATACATGTCTCTGAGATATAGACCAGGTCATCCATTCATTCCCACCTGTACCAACCATATATACATGATCATGGACAGATATATACATGTCTCTGAGATATAGACCAGATCAACCATTCATTCCTACCTGTACCAACCATACATACATTGTCATGAACAGATATATACATGTATTTGAGATACAGACCAGATCAACCATTCATTCCCACCTGTACCAACCATATATACATTGTCATGGACAGATATATACATGTCTCAGAGATATAAACCAGATCAACCATTCATTCTCACCTATGTCAACCATATACACATGGTCATAGACAGATATATACATGTCTCAGAGATATAAACCAGGTCAACCATTCATTCTCACCTATATCAACCATATATACATGGTCATGGACAGATATATACATGTCTCTGAGATATAGACCAGGTCAACGATTCATTCCCACCTGTACTTATCATATATACATGGTCATAGACAGATATATACATGTCTCTGAGATATTGACTAGGTCAACCATTCATTCTCACCTATATCAACCATATATACATGGTCATGGACAGATATATACATGTCTCAGAGATATAGACCAGGTCAACGATTTATTCCCACCTTTACTAACCATATATACATGGTCATAGACAGATATATACATGTCTCAGAGATATTCACAAGGTCGACCATTCATTCCCACCTGTACCAACCATATATACATTGTCATGGACAGATATTTACAGGTCTCTGAGATATAGACCAGATCAACCATTCATTCCCACCTGTACCAACCATACATACATGGTCATGGACATATACATACATGTTATTGAGATATAGACCAGTTCAACCATTCATTCTCACCTGTACCAACCATATAAACATGGTCATGGACAGATATATACATGTCTCTGAGATATAGGCCAGGTCATCCATTCATTCTCACCTATACCAACCATATATACATGGTCATGGACAGATATATACATGTCTCTGAGATATAGACCAGGTCATCCATTCATTCTCACCTATACCAACCATATATACATGGTCATGGACAGATATATACATGTCTCTGAGATATAGACCAGGTCATCCATTCATTCCCACCTGTACCAACCATATATACATGGTCATGGACAGATATATACATGTCTCTGAGATATAGACCAGATCAACCATTCATTCCTACCTGTACCAACCATATACATTGTCATGGACAGATATATACATGTCTCAGAGATATAAACCAGATCAACCATTCATTCTCACCTTTGTCAACCATATACACATGGTCATGGACAGATATATACATGTCTCAGAGATATAGACCAGGTCAACCATTCATTCTCACCTATACCAACCATATATACATGGTCATGGACAGATATATACATGTCTCAGAGATATTCACCAGGTCAACCATTCATTCCCACCTGTACCAACCATATATACATTGTCATGGACAGATATTTACAGATCTCTGAGATATAGACCAGATCAACCATTCATTCCCACCTGTACCAACCATACATACATGGTCATGGACATATACATACATGTTATTGAGATATAGACCAGGTCAACCATTCATTCTCACCTGTACCAACCATATATACATTGTCATGGACAGATATATACATGTCTCAGAGATATAGACCAGGTCAACCATTCATTCTCACCTATACCAACCATATATACATGGTCATGGACAGATATATACATGTCTCAGAGATATTCACCAGGTCAACCATTCATTCCCACCTGTACCAACCATATATACATTGTCATGGACAGATATTTACAGATCTCTGAGATATAGACCAGGTCAACCATTCATTCTCACCTATACCAACCATATAAACATGGTCATGGACAGATATTTACATGTCTCTGAGATATAGACCAGGTCAACCATTCATTCTCACCTGTACCAACCATATATACATTGTCATGGACAGATATATACATGTCTCAGAGATATAAACCAGATCAACCATTCATTCTCACCTATGTCAACCATATACACATGGTCATGGACAGATATATACATGTCTCAGAGATATAGACCAGGTCAACCATTCATTCTCACCTATACCAACCATATATACATGGTCATGGACAGATATATACATGTCTCAGAGATATAAACCAGGTCAACCATTCATTCCCACCTGTACCAACCATATATACATTGTCATGGAAAGATATTTACAGATCTCTGAGATATAGACCAGATCAACCATTCATTCCCACCTGTACCAACCATACATACATGGTCATGGACATATACATACATGTTATTGAGATATAGACCAGGTCAACCATTCATTCTCACCTGTACCAACCATATAAACATGGTCATGGACAGATATATACATGTCTCTGAGATATAGACCAGGTCATCCATTCATTCTCACCTATACCAACCATATATACATGGTCATGGGCAGATATATACATGTCTCTGAGATATAGACCAGATCAACCATTCATTCCCATCTGTACCAACCATATATACATGATCATGGACAGATATATACATGTCTCTGAGACATAGACCAGATCAACCATTCATTCCCACTTGTACCAGCCATATATACATTGTCATGGACAGATATATACATGTCTTTGAGATATAGACCAGGTCAACCATTCATTCTCACCTGTACCAACCATATATACATTGTCATGGACAGATATATACATGTCTCTGAGATATAGACCAGATCAACCATTCATTCCCATCTGTACCAACCATATATACATGGTCATGGACAGATATATACATGTCTCTGAGATATAGACTAGATCATCCATTCATTCTCACCTGTACCAACCATATATACATGGTCATGGACAGATGTGTACTTGTCTCTGAGATATAGACCAGATCAACCATTCATTCTCACCTGTACCAACCATATATACATTGTCATGGACAGATATATACACGTCTCAGAGATATAGACCAGATTAACAATTCATTCTCACCTGTACCAGCCATATTTATATGGTCATGGACAGATGTGTACTTGTCTCTGAGATATAGACCAGATCAACCATTCATTCTCACCTGTACCAACCATATATACATGGTCATGGACAGATGTGTACTTGTCTCTGAGATATAGACCAGATCAACCATTCATTCTCACCTGAACCAACCATATATACATGGTCATGGACAGATGTGTACTTGTCTCTGAGATATAGACCAGATCAACCATTCATTCTCACCTGTACCAACCATATATACATGGTCATGGACAGATATATACATGTCTCAGAGATATAGACCAGATCAACCATTCATTCTCACCTGTACCAACCATATATACATGGTCATGGACAGATGTGTACTTGTCTCTGAGATATAGACCAGATCAACCATTCATTCTCACCTGTACCAACCATATATACATGGTCATGGACAGATATATACATGTCTCAGAGATACAGACCAGATCAACCATTCATTCCCACCTGTACCAACCATATATACATGGTCATGCACAGATATATACATGTCTCAGAGATATAGACCAGATCAACCATTCATTCTCACCTGTACCAAACATATATACATGGTCATGGACAGATATATACATGTCTCTGTGATATTGACCAGGTCAGCCATTCATTCTCCCCTGTACCAACCATATATACATGGTCATGGACAGATATATACATGTCTCTGAGATATTGACAAGGTCAGCCATTCATTCTCACATGTACCAACCATATATGCATGGTCATGGACAGATAAATACATGTCTCTGAGATATTGACCAGGTCAACCATTCATTCTCACCTGTACCAACCATATATACATGGTCATGGAAGATGTGTACTTGTCTTTGAGATATAGACCAGATCAACCATTCATTCTCACCTGTACCAACCATATATACATGGTCATGGACAGATATATACATGTCTCTGAGATATAGACCAGATCAACCATTCATTCTCACCTGTACCAACCACATATACATGGTCATGGACAGATATATACATGTCTCTGAGATATTGACCAGGTCAACCATTCATTCCCACATGTACCAACCATATATACATGGTCATGGACAGATATATACATGTCTCTGAGATATTGACCAGGTCAACCATTCATTCTCACCTGTACCAACCATATATACATGGTCATGGACAGATATATACATGTCTCTGAGATATTGACCAGGTCAACCATTCATTCCCACATGTACCAACCATATATACATGGTCATGGACAGATATATACATGTCTCTGAGATATTGACCAGGTCATCCATTCATTCTCACCTGTACCAACCATATATACATGGTCATGGACAGATATATACATGTCTCTGAGATATTGACAAGGTCAGCCATTCGTTCTCACATGTACAAACCATATATACATAGTCATGGACAGATATATACATGTCTCTGAGAAATTGACCAGGTCAACCATTCATTCCCACATGTACCAACCATATATACATGGTCATGGACAGATATATACATGTCTCCGAGATATTGACCAGTTCAACCATTCATTCCCACATGTACCAACCATATATACATGGTCATGGATAGATACATGTCTCTGAGATATAGACCAGGTCATCCATTCATTCTCACCTGTACCAACCATATATACATGGTCATGGACAGATATATACATGTCTCAGAGATATAGACCAGATCAACCATTCATTCCCACATGTACCAACCATAAATACATGGTCATGCACAGATATATACATGTCTCTGAGATATAGACCAGATCAACCATTCATTCTCACCTGTACTAACCATATATACATGGTCATAGACAGATATATTCATGTCTCTGAGATATAGACCAGGTCAACCATTCATTCTCAACTGTACCAACCATATATACATGGTCATGGACAGATATATACATGTCTTTGAGATATAGACCAGGTCAACCATTCATTCTCAACTGTACCAACCATATATACATGGTCATGGACAGATATATACATGTCTCTGAGAAATTGACCAGGTCAACCATTCATTCCCACATGTACTAACCATACATACATGGTCATGGACAGATATATACATGTCTATGAGATATTGACCAGGTCAACCATTCATTCCCACATGTACCAACCATATATACATGGTCATGGACAGATATATACATGTCTCTGAGATATTGACCAGTTCAACCATTCATTCCCACATGTACCAACCATATATACATGGTCATGGATAGATACATGTCTCTGAGATATAGACCAGGTCATCCATTCATTCTCACCTATACCAACCATATATACATTGTCATGGACAGATATATACATGTCTCAGAGATATAGACCAGATCAACCATTCATTCCCACATGTACCAACCATAAATACATCGTCATGCACAGATATATACATGTCTCTGAGATATAGACCAGATCAACCATTCATTCTCACCTGTTCCAACCATATATACATGGTCATGGACAGATATATACATGTCTTTGAGATATAGACCAGGTCAACCATTCATTCTCAACTGTACCAACCATATATACATGGTCATAGACATATATATATATATATATATACATGTCTCTGAGATATTGACCAGGTCAACCATTCATTCCCACCTGTATCAACCATATATACATGGTCATAAACATATATATATATATATACATGTCTCTGAGATATAGACCACGTCAACCATTCATTCTCACCTGTACCAACCATATATACATGGTCATGGACAGATATGTACTTGTCTCTGAGATATAAACTAGGTCAACCATTCATTCCCACCTGTACCAACTACCAAAGCTGATTCTTGTTAACTTAATTGCATGTATGTGAATTAATTTCAGGTCTGATTCTTTGTCTGAATATGGTAATGTACAACCTCTCCTATTTGTGTACCAGTCCTTATTCCAGCAACAGATGTTGGCCAAGTATCACCAACAAACAGTACTTCTAGATGCAACGTACAACATATGTTCTTATGACATACCACTGTTCATGATGGCAGTATAAACAAACATTATATTTGTTGTGATAGCCACATTTTTCTTAGGAAAAGAAACTAAAATAAAAACACAAGAAGCATTACAGGTGATTCGATCATGGAATCCGGGGTGGTCACCCACAAACTTTTTGACAGACTATGATCCACGGGAGATTGGTGCAATAGAGCAGGTATTTCAAGGTATGAACACATCAACTCTTCATTGTCATTCCAGATGCTATAATCACCTTGGCGCAAGAACTCTATTACTTAAATAAATCGGCGCCATATGACCAATCAAGTGTTGGTGTAAGCCAGTAACTTTAATAACTACAGTTTAAAAATAGTAAAGCTTATTTTAACAAATTCAATAAACAATTTCCTTGTTTACCCTCATCCACAGAATACTGGCATGCCACTGACAGATCTATGCCTGCACAGACAATTGACAATGAGCAGCAAAACATATTTGATACTAGTTTCTGCACTTTAAAAAGTGAAATAAAATTAATAGTATAGTGTTTTTATATAAAAACCCTCACATTTTAATACATATTATACAAACATCACAAGTATAATTTCGTCCACTACCTTTACATGTTTGAAAGGCTTAATTGGACATGCAATCAGAGAAATATTGTAACTTGTCAAGTTTTTGAGCCAACCAATTCTTTTGCAAAAAGAACAAAGAAAGTATTTCATGTAGTTCTGGTGCTAAAGGTTTACAGTGAGTAAAGTATGTTAAGGATAAAACGATAATTTCATTAGGAGCAATAAATAAAAAAAGTATGGGAAAATCAGTTATGGATTTCTTGTGCTAAGGTGATTATAATGCATGCCTTTTAGAAAATGTGCATGAAATAAGTATAAAAAATGTATTGCCAGTTTAATTAAGTATTCTAACGGGTTAATACCAAAACAAAATATCTTTATTACAAACACTTAGGTGTACACTAGAAATTGCAAAATCATAATGCTTCATTTTTGCAAAATCATAATCTTGACATTTATGGTTGGGTGCTTGTTGAAAAATTATGTGCAGGAAAAAACAACAGCTAATGATAACTTTGCCTAAAATATGGAGTTATACAAATTCATCATTATCATTGCTATAAAACAAAGCCCCACACTCATAAGTAGCAACAACAAGAATATTTCAAGTATTGGTTATAAATGTGATCATGGCACTTGTAAAATGTTCACATTTCAAAGTTAGACCAAAGTGACAATCAGTAAGCAATACATTTTAATACTGTAGGTTCATGGATGAAATAGACTGTATACGTTTTTTATATTTGCCATTGATTTTGAAATATGAGTTTATCATTCAGAAATATGCCAAATTACATTGAGTGAAATGATTTTAGTGTCTCTAAATACTGTAATGAAGAAAGATTGTTTAAAGAAGAAAAAGGTGACAAAACTGGAAAAATAGTTTGTGGTCAAGGAATTTAAGCTCCAATACTTCATATTATGCTCTCTTTACTGCAATTGGTTATCAGTGAAACATGTTATGGATCCTGATCTGTAATGGATTTATACAATATTTAGTGATGACAAAAATTTGCACTTATAAATAGCATTGAGTGCTAGGTAATTTTTTATTAAATTAAACAATATGAAAAATTACAAATTATCAAATAAATATAGATCCATATACTTATCACTTTTATTTGGTCTTTTTTTATATTTAATAGACTGACTAATCTATCTCACTGCAAAACAGAAAAGCAGTATGAAGCCCTAGTTTTAGCCATGAAAACAAGCAGTTTGTTTGCTGACACCAAGGTCAAAGCATGGCTGGAATCAGGATGGTTTCCAAAACAGAAGGTATGACAAATTGTATTTAGAAAGTATAACTAGTTAAATAGATCAAACAGTTAAATTGTTCCTTTCTACAAAATTTGGCTGAAGGTTCTGAAATATTCTTCTACTGAGAGATGTGGATGCTGCAGATCCCTCTGGCTTCCATGTTTGTGATATTTTTTTAAAACTCACTGTCTCAGTTATGGTCATATTGGCAACGTCCAGTTTATTACTTGGGAAGGAAGACCAGAGACATGTGTCTGATTTGAACCATCGATGCAGCACATGCTTTGTTTTATAGGGCTTTTGTTGATGGTTAGATGTTTTTGAGTTTGTACTAAGATAGTTGTTTTTCTTTAATTTAGCGATGGGTAGACTGCTATAGAGATGAAGTTTTGCAGAGAGTGGATACAACAAATGGGCTTGAGAGACAGCACAGGCAGTTTAAAGAGCAATTCCTTAGGAAGTTTAACTTCGGTGGGAGTCTAATTTCTCGGGTAAAGTTGACAGTGGAGAAATTTGCCCCATCCCTGGATATTAGGTAGGTGTAAACTCAAAATAAACCCCACTGTATTAAGCCGTTAACCTTTGTAATCAGCAAAGATTTGCTATATATACAACAATAATTTTAAATCTGTTTTACTACTCCAAGCTTTGAAAATATTCCAAAATATTAAAAGCTGCTATGACATTGTGTAGTGAATATAACAACAGGCATTTTATGTTTTATGTTTTATACACATAATGTTGATTTCAATATTCAATTATTGTTGGGCCAATCAGTATTCTGAAATTTGTATATGTTAACAATATTAACACTTTTAAAAACTGAAAAAGTCTGATGACCTAACAGTAAAATTACAATTTCTCTCTTTTGTCAACATTTAAATGTGCCAACATTCATCAATGCATCAGACCTAACTACAGTTTAAGTTTGCACATTTTGTAATTTCTAAAATAACCCATACACTTTCATTTATATAAATAAAGTACATATTATATCGAACCTATTTCTTTTTCAAATAAACATATCATGGCAGACAGTGTCAAATTACATGGCAGAAAATAATCGATGTCTGTCTTTGTATTTGTCTCTATGCATCTATCTGTCCCTATCAGTCTCTCACGTAACTTTGCAGGTACAAGGAGAACAACATCAGATCAATGCCGGAGGCAAAGCGTTATTCGGAACATGTCCCACTTTTCCTGCAGAATAGACTTAAGAAATTTATAGAACACTGTCTACAAAGAATGCCGCCAATGGTTGAAAACTTAATGTGGGATCAGGAGGGTCCATCTACCTTTTCGGTCACATCAGAACACGGACAGAAAAACACTGTGGTTTTCATCAACAAAATGCCCTCTTGTTCTTGCAAGGACTATCAACAGAGACATTGGCCATGTCAACACATTTTGTGCGTTGTTCAAATGATCCCAGAATTCCCTTGGGAACAACTCAGCAACCAATTACTGAACAAGAACATTTCATCTTAGACAAGAGTGTTAATGAGAAAAAAGAAACCATATTAGGAAAAGAAGTACTTGTGTCAGTTGAAACTGCATCAAAGACAATGGACGAGGAGACTTTGTCCACAGAGAAAATGCAAAAAGAGTGTGTGTCTCCTACAAGAAGGAATCAACCATGTTTACCAAACCCACAGACAGTATTTATCGACAATGAATAAATTTCTAGCAACCTTTAAGTAAAAAACCATGCCACTTCCTCTAAGGTCCCAACAGAGAAAATTAAGAAAGATAAGAAGCAAAGGACACAGCAGCATAATAAAAAAAACATTTAAACACAAGTGTTTCTACATCCTTCCTACAATTCACACAATGCCAGAGAAACATCTCCACAGACAAATCTGCAGGAAACCATTGAGACTGCTTCACAGACCAGTCTACAAAGTAAGATTTTTACTTTAGATCATTCCTCAGAGGTATTGATTGAATTTTATACAAATATAAAAGCAAAATTGTGAAAATGTAAAACCGCTGGCCACAAGGCTTATGTTGTCAATAAATCTGATAACTATAGTTTTTGTTAATCTCATTGTTGTTAAGCAATAAAAAGTACATGCTTTTCAAACATCATTTCAGAAAGTTTTAAGGCCTGCCTAATAATAGTGATTTTTTAATTAATCTTTTTCAACAGGAAATGATTTCTTACAAACTTATGGTTTTCCTTGAATTAAGACCCAAAATTATCCGTCATTTAATTCAAAACTGCATTCAAATCTACCTGATTACAGCTTTAACTCATTTGTTTTGACATTATTATGTAAGTTGTTTTCTTTTGTTGAAGTCCTAGAACAACTGTGGAAGTCAACTAATGCTGTAGAAGAAGTCACCACCATCAATGGATACAAGCTCTATGTTTCTTCTTTCCAGTCCTTGAAGTTAACATTGACAGATGAGGTATATTTTCATTTTACTGTTTCTATTTAAAAGGTGTTACTATACTGAGACTAAAATTAACCCAAAACAACTTTATATAAATATTACAATAAATACTACAAATATATTGACAACAACATGAGGATGATAATATTAAACTTACATATGGAATTCAGTAACAATGTAGCATGTCGAAAGCAGTTTGGTTGGGCTTTTATAATGTTCATACAAAATAGTCTGGAATTGAAAGATCAGAAAGGATTTATAAACACTCGAAAGGCATGTAAGCAGACCTCCTGAATTCAACCATTCTTTATTTTTTAATGACAAAATGCAGGAAATGACAGAATACATATCAACGGCAAATAATAAAAAGAAAAGTTTTTTATTGAAGTTAAATTCTTTCATAAAAAATGCAAAATTCATAACACTTCAGTTAACTTTTCATGATGTGCATTTATGTAACAAAAGTAATACGAAGTTATGATCTACTTTTACACATGGCACTGGGAAGTCATTCTAATGAACGGACTAAGCCTCAAAGCTTCCCATTTAGACAGATGGAGTGGAACATTTTAAAGTAAATTTCTTGCTCATGAAATTGGCCCTGACCGGAGTGAAGTTTGGCAAAGTTTTCCTACCACTGGACTTATATGTGTCTCAGTTGATTGATCAATTGATGCATTCATTTATTAGTTAATTTACTCTTAATGAGCATTTAGTTCATATTCTTCTTCTGTTATTGATACATACCTGTCCTTGCTGGTGCAACAACATGTTGTGGATGTGGGGACATTTAAGACTGTTGCCTAAGGACTTCATACTCTAGCAACAGTTATGTAAAAGTCACCCCTTCACCTTAAGCCATCAAATTTGACTGTTCCATAAAAAGGCACAAAATAGGGTATACTGTACAAGCTTTGTTTATGTAAATACACTATTCTTTCAATTTACTAAAGCAACATATTGCTTTATATCATAAATGGGTAAGAGTAGTTTACCAATGTTTGAAGGAGATATAATTTGAGATATAAACTTTTTCTTTTTGACTTATTTATTTACATTTGCTTATTTTTTTAAATTTAACTTATTTATACTTTTTCCCTTGTTCTAATTTTGTTCATGATACTGCAAAAATCTATCACATAACTATGTAAATTGCTGATAAATAAATAATGTTTTAAATTGTATTAGACAAAATGTTGAATAAAAAATATGTGCATGCTGTTGGAGATGTTTATAATATTTGCATATACTTTACGATAACAAAGATTAAAAGTTAAGTTTTAGTGTCTTTATAATTTACAGTGAGTTCCTGTCCAAAAGAAGAGCAAACAAACTTGACTTGTGCATTGACCGGTGGCAGGTACAGAGTTTAGACCATGCTATGCACACTTCATGTGGAGTATTTGTACTCAAGGTAGACATTCATCTTTACATATTTGCACTATTTTTGTTGTAAAGTTGGATTGTTAGGGGGTTTTGCTTTGTCTCTTTCAGTCAAAAAACAAAATTTTTAATCAAAGCAGATGATGATTGTACTAGTAAACACCCCACTCACTTTGACATGGTGTTTAAATATCAGTATTGCATTTGTCAAGGCAGACAAAATGCTCAAACATTTTAAAAGGTGTTCAAATTCCCTGACAGCTTATTTTGTAAAGTGCATGAAAAAAGCAACAAATATTACACTTTCCATAAAAAAGTGAACTGTATCAGGTAAATGTAAAAGGCTATAGATGAATTTACAATTATTATGGTAAAAATTAAGTCTAAGGGTCACAACAGTCCCAAAAAGACCACCCCTGTTACATATCATATGTTGATGTTGTCTGGTGTTAGAATCCATGGCCTGATATTCCATTCATGTTGCTCCCGGTAGATGTTACCTGAGTACTGGTTCTACCCAGAAAGAGAGCAGTCATGTGGTTATAGATGAACAAAAGTGGTTGACCTATGAACTCTTAATTGGAATATAGGTTTAAAATAAGCTATCATACATTTCACATTGCCGAGCAGTTGTTGGCTGAAGGAAGGGTTGACTTCCCCTAGACTGAGCGGAGAATCAACCATGAAAGGAAAAGCATTGGTGTGACACTACTAAATTATGGAAAAGATAAGACAAGAGTATGTTAACATTATAAAAGACATATACACAAAATTTTAAAACTAATCCTTGCAACAATTTATTAAATAAATCCACCTTACTATTGGGGGTTCCAACGGACTTTACAATTATGCAACGCTTGAATGTTCTCTGAACTTTTCATTAAGTGCTCTCAAACAGGCCATTAAATAATAGCAAATGCTTCAACGTAAACATTCATGTTACCAACAAGCCCAAAAATGTCTCCAATCGGGTAATAATCTTTTACATAAATCGACAATATAAACAACAAGTGTAAACAAGCGAATTTCAACGGAAAATACCGATAGTTTACGAAATAGGTATTGTTATTCTATTTATGTACATTTTTAGTTGAACATGTATGATATTTTGTATGTTATTGATGCATTAGCTATTAAGCTCCCTAACTTAGGGAACAGTTTTGATGGTTTGCACTGAATTGGCCTGTTTTCTCGACACCAGTTGACAGCACTATTGTTGTTGTTTTTTACCGTTCAATTTTCACTTTTCGCTCACCTACGGCTCCAGAGTATCGGAAAGATAACAGTTTATTTTAACGCAATCGATTTACTTTTTTCTTTTAACAAGTATTTTACATTTTCAAATTCATTATGCTGTTTAAGTGACAATGTGAACAACATTTTAGCATAAACAGGTGTTTTTCGTTCGCACCTCATGCATTTTTGTAATCAAATAAAACTGCCATTTTTTTTTCTTCATTTTATAACCGTACGTTCTGGCCGGTCATTTTTTAAACAAAGCCAATTTGACACCTACAACATTTATATTTCTTTTAAATTGAAATATAAATAAAACATAGTATTTACTTTATATAAGGATGCATTACGTTTACAGAGAAGCTGTCAACTAATTACCATTGACAGTTTTAGACCATCCCACTGCTGGACCAAGTCATGGGAACAAACCTACAGAGAAAAGCAGGAACAAAAGACCTCTTGTTATGCATGACAACCAGCCCAGCACCAGCTAGCTAGTTGTCTTTTGTTTTTTGAGTAAGTTTTAAAACTAGATGTAAAGTAGGCTATGTATTATTTTCACTAGAAATGTATAATCACTACAAATTTATTATTAGATCAGTTCATAATCTCATAATGAGGCTACCCACTTATTGCATTTTCATTATTCTCTTTTTTACTTGAAACATCACTACACCACAATGAAACGCTGCTTCATAATGACAAGAAGTCTATTAAAGCTGGTATCTGACAGTTTGCATGTGACAAATGCAATTCACAATATTTTCACACTGTTTTGGGGAATTTGTGCATAATTTCTGCATATTTTCCATATATAAGTCTAAGTAAAAACAAAATTGAACAATACCTATATTGCGAAATAATCACTCTAAATGTTCATAACCCGCTGTGGGTAGGGCCCCAGTTGTATGGTCAGGCTGCAACTAGCTGTGGGTAGCGCCCCAGTTGAATGGTCAGGCTGCAACCTGCTATGGGTAGGGCCCCAGTTGTATGGTCCAGCCGCAACCCGCTGTGGGTAGGGCCCCAGTTTTATGGTCCAGCCGCACCCCGGTGTGGGTAGGGCCCCAGTTTTATGGTCCAGCCGCAACCCGCTGTGGGTAGGGCCCCAGTTGTATGGTCCAGCCGCAACCCGCTGTGGGTAGGGCACCAGTTTTATGGTTTAGCCGCAACCCGCTGTGGGAAGGATATTCTTATATTCATATATTTTATCTGTCAGTCTATGTCATATGTTTCTTGTAAAATAAATAAATCTAATTGTTTTATCTCTGGAACTTAAATTTCCTTTGTTTATGTCTTTTGTCCATTGTATCAATTATAAATTAATCACCAAAAGCCAGGCCTAGGCGAACAATTTGTAACTTACCCAACCGATAAATGTTAAACTAAATTAATTTAAATAGGAAAACTAACCATTAACAATTAACGCTACCTAAAATTAAACCGTAGGGCGATCGTTACACCTGTAATACCCGTGTTATCACCTACTTTTGTGATCACAATATATCAGCATCTGGGTTGTTCGCACTGAGGTCTATGTCTATATTTACCACACGTCCCAAAGTGTGCTTATTTATAACTGGAAATAATGAACATTTAGTTGTTTTTCAACGAGTTTTCTTGTTAACCTGTGCTTTCTAAGGCATAAGTCTGTGGTCTTCCTCCACCAATAATGAGCTGAACATCGCCAATATGACAATAATTATGTTGGGTGATGTAACAAAAAATTGCATGTTTTGAAATATCCTTCATTTTCCTTGATATTATTAAAATCTGGATTGGCAGCCTAGGGAAATGTATTTGCAGGGCAATTATTTTGGCAGCAGAGAAGGCATCAAGTTCACCATGTCTCCATAAAACTGAAAAGAGATTATTTTAGACACTAATCACAGTGTAAAAACAACATAACCTCACAATATTTAAGTGTACTGGGTTAAACTCTCGCTCTCTCTCCCTCCTCCTCTCTCTCTCTCTCTGTTCCCTCTCTCGCTCTATGTGTCTGTCTGTGTGTGTCTCTCTCTCCCTTCTTACCTATAATGTCCTCTATCTCTATCTCTCTCTTCTCTATCTCTCCGTCCCTCTCTCCTCACTCTCTCCATGCCTATAATCCTTCCCTCATTCCCTCCCTCCTTCCCTCCCTCCTTCCCTCCCTCCTTCCCTCCCTCGCTCCCTCCCTCCCGTCTCTCTCTCTTCCTCCCCCTCTCTCTTTCTTTCTCGCTCAACCCCTCCCTCCCTGTCTTTCTCTCTCCCTCTCTCTCCCTACCTTTTTATCTCCCCCCTCCCCGTCTGTCTGTCTCTGCATTTCTACCTCCCTATGTCTATATTTCTCTCTCTCTCTCTCTCCCTTTCTCACTCCCTACCTCATTCTGTCTGTCCGTATGTCTCTCTGGCTATGTCTCTCTGTATGTCTCTGTCTCTGTTTCTCTGTCTGTCTGTCAGTCTGTCTGTCTGACTCTCTCTCTCTCTCTCTCTCTCTCTCTCTCTCTCTCTCTCTCTCTCTCTCTCTCTCGATCGATCGATCGATGTACGAGTGCCCTATATACCGATTTTTTTATTGATTATTTACTTGCACGACCCGTCACCCCGCCCCCACCCCAATTATATTGTGCTGTATGTATTTACGCATACGAAAATAACGATTTTATAATGAAGTGAAGTGGCAATATGTTATTATATAAAGGATATAAAGGACCAAAACACGATGTGCGAGTATTTTACTTAATTGTTGAAAAACAAACATAACATATTACGGTTCATAGTGTAAACCTCTCCCGATGATAGCAAAGTATTTAACTAGTTTATACCACAAACACACGTGCACACAAATATTAAGTAGTTCATAGCGCGCGCACACAAACACACACACATGCACACATACAAACACACACACATGCACACACAAACATACACACACACAAACACACACATATAGACACACTCACACACACAAACACACACAAATACACACTCATACACACACACACACACACATATACACACACCAACACGAACAATTAAAAGTTTTAAGTGTGTGTGTGAGTGTGTGTTTAATTTAAAACATTCATATTTCTATTTAAACTGTTTTCTATGACTGTTACACATTGCAATATACAACTGCATATTTATCAGCATAATATGAACGATATGTAAAACTGTACTTGTTATTTTAATCGTAGACCTGTATAAACAGTATCGATGTTTTATGTAATTCAACTCAGCGCACTACACCTTTTTATGAAAAACAAATGGATCTTACTTATTGAAGATCAGTCTGTTCCCTCTTTTCGTTTATAAAGGGATGTTACTCCAATATTGAAATATTACATATATACATTGTATTACCTCCCTTATGATTTTTCCGCTTGTTACATTATTGAAATAGCTTCATGCTGCAAATTTATATCTTGTTATTCAGATAAAACGGAGTAAAGGTGCTTGAGCATTATGATAAAAATAAAGAAATTAAAACTAAAATTAAGAATATTTCATATATAAAGTACCTCAAAATATCTACATGGAGTTATTATGCCCTATATATTGCTGTCATGACGCTTCTAGGCAGTAAACATCGTCCATATGGTTATTATGCCCAATACATTACAGCCATGGAGATATTATGTCCTATACATTGCTACCATGGAGATATTATGAATTGTACATTACTGCCATGGAGATATTATGCCCTATTCATTGCTGCCATGGATTGTACATTACTGCCATGGAGAAATTATGCACTATACATTTGCTGCCATGGAGATATTATGCACTATACATTGCTGCCATGGAGATATTATGCCCTATACATTACTGCCATGGAGATATTATGCCCTTTACATTGGTGCCATGGAGATATTATGTCCTATACATTGCTGGGATGACATTATCCTGCCCTATATATTGGTGCCATGGAGTTATTATGCCCTATACATTGCTGCCATGGAGATATT
Organism: Sinonovacula constricta; assembly: GCA_007844125.1. Taxonomy (NCBI): domain Eukaryota; kingdom Metazoa; phylum Mollusca; class Bivalvia; order Cardiida; family Solecurtidae; genus Sinonovacula; species Sinonovacula constricta. The sequence continues at coordinate 51,708,091 of CM017566.1, forward strand.
ATGTCCTATACATTGCTGCCATGGAGAAATTATGTCCTTTACATTGCTGCCATGGAGATATTATGTCCTCTACGTTGCTGCCATGGACATATTATGCCCTATACATTGCTGCCATAAAGATATTAGGCGCTATACATTGCTGTCATGGAGATAATATACCCTATACATTACTGCTATGGAGATATTATGTCCTATACATTAATGCCATGGAGATATTATGTCCTATACATTACTGCCATGGAGATATTATGTCTTACACGTTGCTGTCATGATGTTTACGACGAATGTTCAATTTATAATGATGCCGACCTCATAGATTTTTATAATAGTGTGAAATATATCAAAATTTGGTATCATTATTAAATATAACTTATCCTTGATCAGAATACCGGAATTGGTATAAAAATATAATACGACATAAAAATTATGATAATTCCAAAAACCATAGTAACGCGTTATCGCCCCGTCCATGCTGCATGATAAAGACGTACATTATAATATAAAGTAAAGTAAGAACTTATTTTTGCAATTACTTAAAATCCGCCAATAATGTGTACATTATATCAAAGACGTCGTTTGGTCGTAAAACGTTGATATAATCAACATTTGTTCAGGGTTACCCTAACACGTTGTCTCTTTATAATTATGACACAAGAACGTCTTGAAGTGCGGGCAAACATTTAGTTTTGTATGAATTTAGGCAAATCGGCGACGGAAACGTTTACAATGTTACAAGAGGCTAAGGGGAAAGACAGTGTTTGTCGTGCGTTAGTATTTAGATGGCACAAACTGTTTTCTGAGTGACATACAGCACTTAATGACGAGGTCCGGCAGAAAGAAGTCCGTGAAAGCGTCAAGCGTCTCGTGAATTCAATCAGCGCACGATAGGGACAGACGTTTAACGGTGCGGGAGCTTGCCGAAATTGCTGACGTGAGCGTAGAACTGCGCATCGCATAATGACAAAAGATGTAACCATGAGAAACGTAAGTAAATATTAAATAAATAATAGTGTTGAATAATTCTTATAAAAGTTCAGTAATTTAAGTATAAACATATAGGCGTTTTCTGTATCTAGATAAAAATCATAATGAAAAATAAAAATTCATTTATTTTGTTTTAAGACATTTATCATTCCTGCATTATTTTTATCAGTTAATAAGAAATGCATTTAGGTTTTAAAATAATGAAAACAGTATCACATATATGTTTTAATACAGTGTATTCAAGTATATATATATTGGAATCCATAAATATTAAGCCATTTAAAACATTACTCTCGGAGGTTGTACCCACCGGCCTTCCAAATCTCGCTCCCATTAACGCGTCGCCCTCATTAACGCGTCGCTCTCATTAACGCGTCGCTCTCATTAACGCGTCGCTCTCATTAACGCGTCGCCCTCATTAACGCTCTCATTAACGTGTCGCTCTCATAAACGCGTCGGTCTCATTAATGCGTCGGTCTCATTAACGCGTCGGTCTCATTAACGCGTCACTCTCATCAACGCGTCGCCCTCATTAACGCGTCGCCCTCATTAACGCGTCGCTCTCATTAACGCGTCGCTCTCATTAACGTGTCGCCCTCATTAACGCGTCGCTATCATTTACGCGGGAGTTGATAATTTTCCAAATATTTAAATTATCTCCTGCATATATATCATAGTGCGTGTTTTAACCTTAACAGTGTGTTGTGTCATTTATATCAGTAAGACATGACTTTATGTTATTTAAATTAATACTTACAATACTGTCTTTACCCCTAGCAGCATTTAGTGTTTGGAAAATATTGCTAGGGTTAGTTAAAGCAAACTGATACTTTTTCTGATTTGGTGGTTATGAGGATTTCACTGACAGAATGACCAAAATCATACATTAAATAGTTTATTATATGTACAGAGTGTAGCTACTTAAAGAAGAAAACAAAAACAAAGCAAACACAAGATATATATATATATTGACATCTCTATCAAACATAGGTTATATATTCTACATTCAAATACATGTACATAAGTACAGATTTTATTATGGTCTATTCGGTGTACTAGTCAACTCAAACATCTACTAGTTTAAGCTATGTTCTAACAACAATTTCCATTCCTATAACAATCATTTGTATCACATTTTAATGGTAAATCATAAAGGCTCCATTTAGAGGATTTTTTTTCACAGATAAATATCGCTTCTGTTCAGTTTTCACCAAAACTTTCATCAAAAACTGAGGAAAACGCATTGCATTTGTTCCTCGACAATTGAACATATTTCTTTTTTTTGTTGCTAAAAGCCTTTTTGGCGAAATTCAAGAAAAGAGTATTTCATTTGTGTATAGTCGACAACCAAATTGATTGTAGTAAGGTTAAGCAAAGCAAACAACAGCGTTATTCAAGCTTAATTAACTACAGGAAACTCAATCTAACTAGAATACATTTAAACTGCGTTTTCTCGAATACATATCACGTGTATACTTCTTGCAAAAACTGAACAATCATTGACTTAAAACTTATGCAGTATTTTAAATGAACAAGTAGTGTAATAAAATGTACAATATTTTGCTTGACAGTGGCGGAATATTAAAAAAAGTGCTAATCATATACACATACAGTGCATGTTATATATATATATATATCTTTGTTGACAAATTTGTTCACAGAATAGATAACTGACAAACTGGATAAAAAGATGCAATATTTCTTGTGCAATTTTTTTTTGTAATTTCATATCTATACTTTTTAATCCAGGACCAGATTGTATGTGGGATAAAGGGGACCAAGAAACCCTTTAACCTAACAGAATTAAAGTTTCACATACAATGTTGCGTACATAAATTGTCCTAGTAAAAATTATTTATGCAATATCAAATAGCTATTGTACGATTTATATAACTTAATTTATGACCGACTTGAATATAAACTAGTCATATCTCTTTAGAAGTGATTTAGAATAAATTTATTTTCTTAATTAACTTGTCATAGATCTACCTAATACATTTCTTTATTTTATAACATCATCACTGATACTTGATTTGCTGTAGATAAAACAGTTATGCACAATTCTAAGTGAACTACACATCTCGTAGTTGTTAATTGTTTGTAAAGTTTATATACTATTAACATTATATACTAACTAGATACCATACATTATATACTAAAACTGACGCCTTGCTGGTCACGGCTACAATTGTTTAAACAAACTAACATTGAAAACGATTGACGGTTGTTTATATAACAACCCTCGGACATATTTGCATTTATGCACATACTGCTACACGTTACACGAATGATAACACACAAATTAAACCAAAATGCGAATAGTAATATGTAATGTTTTAATTAAAAATTATTTAATTCTGATTATATCTGATACGAGATTCAAATAATTAACCAATGCAGTTATGTATTGATGACGTCGCGTCTTTTTGCTGATTTTGCGGGAAAACGTATTATCCGCGTGTGATGACGTCATATTGTTATGCTTAATGACGTCACTGTTTTGATGTTGATGTAAAATATACAAACATGGCGAACTGAGATGAAAACATCAAACTGAATTGAAATTAACTTTAATTGTAGGAACGTTTGTACAAAATATTTAATGGAAATACAACAATACATTAACTACATACTTATCTGTAATATTTACAGAAGTACAGAGTTTCAAATACACGTTTTAATTTCATTTTATTCCTAAACAAAATGTCGATGGAACATTGTTTTTCTAAAACGTTAATTCCACGTTAAGTTAATCCCACATTTATAACGAGTCACTAATTCACAAAATGTCGCAATCAGCAACAAAAGTATAAACATAAATAATAAACAAAATGTCCGGCAATATTTAATATTAACTTTACAATTCCACCATCAGAAGCTGATCACTGTCCTTCCCTCCAACACACAACTGACTCCTGCTCTCGTCATAACTGAGACATTGTGGATACCACGTGACTCCATCTTCCTTGGACAATATCTGACCTACCACGTGACCATCCTCGGTCACCATGACTACGTTGTATGAGTCCAGTCCACATACAAACACGTGACCGCGATGGTCAGTGGTCACACCATAGGCTCCAGACAGTCCGAGATCGTCCTCGGAGAGATGAAATATCCGCCTCCCGTCCACGCCGACACATACAAGACCCCAGGACCTGTCAGCCACATAGAGTCGGTCGCCGGAACTGTTCACGGCGATGTGTCGGATGTCAGAGAACAGTTCCCGGCCGTCGGTGTCCTTGGAGATCTCCCTCAGCTTCCTGCCACTACTCACGTCGTGTACGTACAAGGTGTTATAACCACCCAGCCACACACCACAGTACAGCAGTCCGCCATGACAAGCGATCCAGGTGGTCCTATGTCCCAACTTGACGGTTCGTGTCCTGGTCAGACTGACCGTGTTGTACACCTGGACTTGGGTAGAACCAGAGGCAACCTGGAAATACAGAAATGTAGACCAGAGTTAAACATTGTACATGTACAGATTGTGTTGGTGACAAAATACAGGTCAGCGTTCACAGTCGTAAATGATGAAACCTGAAAATAGAGGGAAGGAGAAAACAGACCATAAATAAAGTCTTTGGCCTGTATACACCAACCATTCTTTAGTAAGATTAGGTAAAGTCTTAGATATTAATTCACAATATCTTCAGCGTATATTAAGCTGTAAGTATGAAATGTAGCATGACAATTTAACTTTGCTATTTTGACATTAAAATCACATTACTTCTACATACAAAAGCATAGCTTTCAAAATGGTGGCTGGGCTCAAGTCGTGACTTGACTTAAGTTAGAAATGCTTGGTGTATACAGGCCTTTGTGTTCGATCAGTTTGTTTGCAGTGAAGAAAACATGGCCGGCAGAATAATCATCCACACAACAACCTGAAAATATAGACATGTAAAGCAGGTAAACATTAAAATGAAATGTTAATCTTCAGTAGTTCATGTCGATCAGCTTGCTAGTGTCTGGTCTAAATATAGGAAAAATATGACTCAAAAACCACCCGAAAATACAGATCTGTACACTTGCTACACTCGCTGTCCTCCTGGCTCGGCTAAGCTTGAGTACAAGGAAAAGTCGCCATTTGTGTCTGAAAGTGTGGAAATGAAAAGAAAACATATATCTGAACAAGTGAAAACGTGTAATAACTTAAATAATAGACAATCAACATATAAGATCTAGTTAAATCTAGTTTTGTCTTGCTCTTTGAATCAATAACAAATAAAAGTCTACTGTAGACTCATAGCATAATTATATGCAAAATGCATTGTGTCTAGATCTAGCCATCTACAAGAAACAGAGATCTAAAACAGTCATGCATTCATGGTTTTCGAAATGTATTTTAATTAAATTGAAGCATAAAGCAATTTAAAAAGTCATATATTTAAAAGTATTATTATAATATTGAAACTTACAATTAACAAGACATCTTTAAATATTTCCTTCAAGACCTCACAGAAGCCATCCCTTTTATCAAAATTCATGAACGCTGACCTTGTTGTTTTTTCAAATACGTATTTATGACGTCATATTTTGTCGCGTGACGAATGGAATGTGTACAACTGTTTGTATATATGTACGCGAGAACCTGTGCTAGGCATACAATTTTTATGATCACTGTGTGCAATTTAGGAGTATAAATCAAGCTTATTTTGATTTGTATAACTTGTATCGCACACCACTTGAGATAGTGTGTTTTATATTTGTCATTTTACGTACAATGCTGGAGCGTAGCTGGGTTTTTGATGTGCCGGGGTGGGTTGGAGGTGGGGGAGGGGACAAACTTCAATAATATTCCACCCATAATTGCTTCGTTGTCGATCACAGAATCGATATTAAGGTTGGAATCTAAGTAGACGTTCCATCTGAGGGACTATATCTAATATATCTCCATGGGACAATAATTAAATGTATTTAAAGTGTAGTTATTTATGGAAAAGTCTAACAATTAGCATTTTAAACCTCATGTTTATGTACTTTCTTCATAGATAGGGCAGTACATACTGGTTTAAAATGGTAAGTCAATTCTAAATACGGCGATATCGTAGATAAAAATCTCACGGTGTATAAATGAAGTGAAACGTATTCAGTAGCCGTGGGCTCCGACAATGCTTCTCTCCTGTCTTCCAGAACACACGCCAAATGACGTTCGTGGCAACCTAAGTGTAAACGTTGGTTCAAATTCGTCGCGTAAGGTATAACTATCATAGTTCGAATGTTCAGCCAGAACATTCGGCTAACATGCTTGCTTTGTTTACCTAATGATAAATAATTAACTATTAATTTTTCATATACTATAAATGAAAACGTTTTTGTTGTTTTCTTAAAACATAATAAACTCGAATGAGTTGTCCTATTTTGTGCTGAATATACCACAATGATGACTATAAATCTCCACAATGTCAGTCACAGTTCCGGTACCTGAGATAGTTTTTGGTACCATTACAAAGTCATGCAATTCCGCGTACATGTATGCTAACAGTGATTCAAATGTACATCTCTTATGTGACGTAATTTCGGAAAATTTCGTCTCTCTACGTATATCTTATAATTACTAGTTATCTCTCTTTCACATATAAAGATTTTCTGCAAAGTTTGAAATGTATTTTTCCTATATTTGGTGCTTTGTGATACCCGCAAACAATTAGCATATAATTTATTTTCCCAATCTAAGTAGATGTAGGCAGGCGCGTACCTAGGCCGTTTATGAAGTTACGCACAATTACAAGGGAAATAACCTTTGTAGTAATACTTTTGAATATATTCGATTCTTTTCTAATGAAGAACAGGTAAAATGCGGACATACGAGGAAAATGTAAAACATAAACGACTAAAATCCTGACGTGAATAAGTTTAATAACTTTCAACCTTTTCAAATTGACTGGTATGGTAATAAGATTTTATAACAAAGAAACAACGGAAATAAAATATATCTTTCATAATCCGGGTATTAAGCCGCGAGTTGTTTTAGTACTTTTAGATTTTTTCGATTTTCGAACGAATGTCACGCACGTGCGTAAAGTGCGTAATGGCAGAAACGCGCCTAGATGTAGGCAACGTTAAGCTTTTTGTTACATCTTATCATCGGGCACGTTATTCCTTTTAGGAGTGCACGCGGCCATGTGATTTTTTTCACAGAGGCGCAAATGGGCCACCCCTACTCACTGTCAAGTCGAATGAGTTAAGTCTTTTCCTGTCTTTCATCACACCTGTCGTGTATTACTTATATTCCTTGCTAATTGAATCTACGGCACTTACGTGATATATGATCACGAGTGAAAAAAAATAATCATACACTGAAATCTTCACAATTATATCTGTCTAGTAAGGCGTAGAAAATGTTGCTTGTTTGTTGTTGTTTTTTTTTAAATAAGACTTTTTAAATATTCGCATAAAGCCATGTGTGAAAAATGGCCAAGCCCCAGACGACCATGTTTTTGACGGATCAAAAGTCTTGGAACCATCTTAATACAAGCACACTCAAGGAACATGTGTACCAGAAAAAAAAACTTTAGCTCTTTTAGTTCAGTTATAGAAAATGGAAACGCCCCTGCGGCCATGTTTTTATGGCTTAAAATTATTTTAACAGTTGATACGCCACCTATGGCAAAAGATTCTGAAAAGATTTTAAAATTTCCTTATAAAGCCATTTAGCTTAAAAATGGCCCTCCCGTGGCGGCCATGTTTTCTGACGGATCGAAATTCTTTTAGCAATCTTGATAAAGGGCCAGCCAAGAAACATGTATACCAACTATCAAGGCTCTAGCTCTTGTATTTTCTGACAAGAATGTTTGCCAAATATGGCCCTGGCAAGATCTGACAAGATCGTCTCATTTTTTATATAGCCATAAATGGAAATTGGATATTGGTGGTCATACTTTTAACAGATCAAAATTTCTATGAACGATTGTTTGCTGGCCCTGCCCCCTGAAGCTTGTGATAAAGTTTGAGATTGAGGTTTGCTAAACAGTTTCAGAGAAGATGTCGTTTATTAAAATGTTGACGGACGCGTGACGTGTGATATATAACATGGGACGCCAAACACCAGACAATGGGGTGAATCACAATAGCTCACCCTAAACATAAGCTAAGGTGAGCTAAAAGCACATGGCATCGCGTTTCATTTCTCAGTATGAATCACCCACTAATAATCAGTAAACAATTTCTTGTGAAAAGGACATTTCCTAATGTCCCATGTTTCTTTGTTTAACTATTTAATCACTTTTATTAATTGGGCAATTTTATTTCCATCTTACTTTATTTGAAACGCATCTGTACCTGATTACTTATCACTGTTAGAAACATTACCAATCCAATATTTGATGAAGACGACACTTTTCTCTGTATTTGTTATTAGACTGTTATGGTAAAAGAGACCAAATTAATCCATTTAAAGTTCTGCGTTTCGACACAAATTCATCAGTTCCTATAGCTTGCCTCAAATGGGCCTACTGGACCTAATAACATAATCAATTGAGTGTCCAGAAGAACATGGGTTTGATCCCGGGCTGCGAATACCAAAGTTGACATACCAAAGTCGTTAAATTAGTTACCTTTTTATAAATAAAATTTTAAATTATTTCACGTAAGAACTACAAATTGTATAGCCTTCAGTGACGCTTTGCTATGCACAATCAGGAGGGGCGCGGTGGTGTAGTGTTGTGGTGTAGTGGTGGAGTTGGCGCATGTATTCAGTGCATGTATTGCCTCCAACTGCTTCGCCTCCCACTGGGTGGGTCCCATTTAGGTTGAAGGACTGAATGTGAGTAGGTCTTTCAGCTGACGTGCGGTTCGCCAGTGGTTCTACCCAGACATTCGTTTCGGGTATTCCTCCGCCAAAATAGACGAAGGTTGCCATAGTGATCATAATTGGTCTCTGTGATATAATTGAAAAACAAAACAACTAAATTATCATTGTAACTGAGACCAGTAATTTGTACCACCCATGTAAACTAAACATGAAATTCATCATTTATCACTTTGGGTAAATATTATCTGGTAATGACTTTGTCAATCTACACTGTTTGGGACAAATGAGGAGATGTAATATCTTCTTGAAATATTAAAACGAATATCAAAAATATTTCTAAAATGTTATTTTGATCTATACATTTATTAGAAACATGACCTTTAGATTTCTTGGAAGATTACCAAATGTCCAGGATGTAAGTCACAAATTCGCCTTGGACATTATGAGAAGGCAAAACACTGATATTGTCGAAACATATATCATCTATTACTTTAGCCTAAGTAAATTTAAAGCACTATGTCAATGATATAGTTTTTGTTATAGTTTTTGTTCAGTTTAAAACTGTTTATTTACAGTCACTTGGGAAAGTTTTTTTTCCAACTGGCCACTTTCTGGGTAGAACCAGTACTCATGTATTAAGTACATGTAACACTGTGCAGAAAAGTCTTGCTGGAGAAGTTACATCGCGCAATCCATCATCGGGTTGGAACTCGGGACCCTCTCATCCAAAGTACAATGTCTTAACTACTAAACCATTGATGTGCACTTTAGCTTGTTTTGGAGAATGTTATATTTTATTGACCAGACCCATCATTACAATAATCATGCACATGCAACTTTTGACTTAAATTAATTTTAGTTCTTTTACTATGAATATGTCACGTGTCAAAATGATACATTATAGGATACATCTCAATTAAATCAGCAAAGAGACACGAAAAGTATACTTACTGCTACCTCTTGTGGACCAATACAGCATACATCTGTTGGCTTTCCATCTGTATCGCAGAACTTGGTTACCATGCTACTTGATGGGTCTACAAGCTTCAGTCTGCTGTTTCCGAAATCGGCTACTACCAGACTCCCATCACTGAGATGACAGCAACCATTGTTATCACACTTGCTCTTGTCCCTTTTTATCCTGACGTTGATTTGTTTCTTTTCTGATACCTTTGTACTGACATCTTTAACAAGGGAATGGAAACAGTTAAGGGAGTCAAATATCTTCATTTCAGTCATGAAGATGAATTGATGTCCCTTTATCAGACTGTCTGACTCGGTATAAAGTGCATCAACTTTTTGAGCAATCGTCTGACCCTTCTTTTTAAGAACAAACGTAGTGGCTTTCCACTCTTTTGACTTTGTAATTTTCTCTAAACACTGGTTTATTTCATCTTTAGTTAGAGCACACGACTGTCGATGATGTTTGGTGGCGGCAAGAAGCTCTTCTTGTTTCCTTTTGATATCATTCTTACCCTTCTCTTTTAGCTCCTCAATTCGTGCCAACAATTTCTTAACATAGTCTTCCAGATCTTTAAGAAAACCATTTCCACTCTGCTGAATATTGGTCATGTGTTTGTCTAATGCTTCAATAGCTTTGTTAATATTGTTCAGAGCCGATTTTAATTGTGCAGGGACAGCTTGTAACTCAGGGTCAGCATTTAGTTCATCAGAGAATTCCCTTATATTTTGTGGGTCCTGGCATTTCCTGAAATAAAAGGGGGAAAAGGCATTGAAGTACATCGCAGCGACACCACTGTGGTCATTATAGTAAGATGGAGGAAGACCCCAGACACATGTCTGAACAGAACAGCCTTTACACCACTGGTTAGCTGGAAGAAATCACATGTCTGACCTTGAGTATGACTTAATTCCAAGTGGTAAATGGCACAATATCTAAGAGGAGTAACGACTCGGTGACTCTACCTGTCAAATACGGGCCTGCCACACATTAACACTTCAAATAAGTGATATTGTTTTGAATTAAGAATAAACATCCTTTTGCCATTTAGATTAACAATTCTGTGGAATATGGATGAAATCCCTTCATTAGTTGCAAAGTTATGCTCCAGAATCAAAACATTTGAACAAATTTTGACCTTTAAACTCTTAAGTGTGACCTTGACAGTTGAGGAAGGGTCATGGTTCTAAGAAGCAAAACTGTTTCAATGAGGGGAACATTCTTTCATAATCTAATTAAGTACTGAAGTAAACTATGCTACATTTTGGCATTTTTACACTTAATACCCATGTGGGCTCTAATGTGGTAACATTGTAACCGTAACAACTTTTTCCTTTTGTCCTAGTTTTTGACCCCAGATGACCCAATAATAAAATAGTCCAAGATTTTATGCAGGCAAACATTCTGACCAAGTTGATAAAGATTGGAGGAAAACTGTGGCCTCTATCGTGTTCACAAGCTAAAATGTTGACGTCGGAGGATGGACGACAGACAATTGGGATAAAAGAAAAGCTAAAACCTTAATGAAATGTTGATGCCAGCCCACCCAACGACATACCCCAATGTAATAACCAGGATTTTCCTAAAGAACCTGCTTAAAAGTGGGTGAATTACAAAGTTTTGATACAAAATATCAAATAACTTCTGATCTAACCAAATCTACATCTTCCCAAATCTATGTGCATTAATCAAGTCAATTTATTGAATATCCAAATACATTTCTAACCTCGCTGCTATTTTTTTTCTTTTAGAGCCAAGTACAGGTTAACAAATTTTCTGATCTAACCAAATCTACATCTTCCCAAATCTATGTGCATTAATCAAGTCAATTTATTGAATATCCAAATACATTTCTAACCTCGCTGCTATTTTTTTTCTTTTAGAGCCAAGTACAGGTTAACAAATCGTGTTTTCTCCTATTGCGTGATAACATCTAAATTTAATGATGACACCATCTGACCAGGATGAAGACATTATAATATACTTTCGTTTGTCATCAGTACATGGGGAATTAAGGCCCTGCATTACTGACCCATCCTCAGATGGGTTGTAGCCACACCCTCCTTAACAGTGGCCTCTCGCTGTAACTAGGTCAGACTAACAATGGCCTAATGGCATTGTTTACATTACGGTAAATCTATACAAGATTAGTGATTTTTGTAATTGTTTTTAGATTGCTTCAACTTGCCCAATCGGATTTAGTAATGTATAAAATTAAATGCAACATTTATACATTCGGGCTCTAGCTTTTGTACTTTGTTACAGGAAGATTTTCCCAGCTTTAGGATAAAGCCATATATGAAAATGGCAACGCCCCTCGTGGCCATAGTTTCTTACAATAAGATTTTCAAAATTGTCTTTTATAACCATATATGGAAAATGACCACTACTTGGCAGCTATATTTTTTGACAGATCAAAATTCTTTGCACATTTTTTATTCAGGGCCACCCAAGGAATATGTATACCAAATTATAATATCAATGCTCAAGCTCTTGTGGTTTCTGTTAATATGATTTTTAATTTTTCAAGAAATCCAAAGACCAACATTTAACCTGCACCACGAGGCAGCATACATATAATACAATGCACTTTATTATAAAACTTAATATAAACAAGCATTTGATAGTATTGCGGGCAATACAGTAGTCCCCTACCGGTCCCTCAAAAAGTTCTTTATCATACGCTCCTGTTTATTGACATTTATAATTAATTTAAAGTTGAAGTCTGTATTTGTATAATTATGGCTTAAAAATGATGTAATAAACAAGGAAATCTACAGATACATATACAAGTCAGCCTGAGCTAAGGGACACCTGAGAACAGCAGACACCTGCTTTCAATGGACTCATCAATATTCCCCAAAGGAAAATCGTTCTATAATTGACCTGTAAATAAAGGACACCTGTCATCTGTGGACACTGGACACCCGTTTTTACCCTGAACAAAGGACACTTGACCGATTGTCTGTTTTTTACCTTATCTAGCATCATTTTAATATGCCATGTTTTTATAGTATTAACTGATCTTATTGTTTGTCTCCAATGTTATGAAAACAATGTCAATAGGAGTGATTTTGGCCCTATCATTTGTTAATTTGCAAATTATGTCAGATAAAGGCGTGAAAATATTGACCACAAAACATAAGAAAATAAGGTATGAGCACCTAAATGCACTATCATTTAAGGTAAGTACACCTGAATGCGCTATCCAAAGCTTCACGATTTTGCTGCAAGGTCATGCTGTGACCTTGACCTTCAAGGTAGTGACCCAAATGTTGTGAGCGACACGTCATCTTAATATGGTGATCATTTCTGTGAAATAGTTGTAAAATCTGACTTCAAATTACAAAGTTATGGGCCGGACACGATTTTGCTGCAAGGTCATGCTGTGACCTTGACCTTCAAGGTATCGACCCAAATGTTGTGCGCAACACGTTATGTCAATATGGTGATCATTTCTGTGAAAAAGTTGTAAAATCCGACTTCAAATAACAAAGTTATGGGCCGGACGCAATTTTGCTGCAAGGTCATGCTGTGACCTTGACCTTCAAGGTATCGACCCAAATGTTGAGCGCGACAAGTCATCTCAATATGGTGATCATTTCTGTGAAATAGTTGTAAAATCTGACTTCAAATAACAAAGTTATGGGGCGGACAAGATTTTGCTGCAAGGTCATGCTGTGACCTTGACCTTCAAGGTAACGACCCAAATCTTGCTCGGGACACGTCATCTCAATATGGTGATCACTTCTGTGAAATAGTTTTAAAATCCGACTTCAAATAACAAAGTTATGAGACGGACACGATTTTGCTACAAGGTCATGCTGTGACCTTGACCTTCTAGGTAGTGATCCAAATGTTGGGCGTGCTTATTGTACACATTGCTACCTATTAACATACCAGGTTTCATGCGCCTAGCTTTAATAGTTTTCAAGTTATCAAAGGATCCAGATTTTTTTAGCGGACAGACAGGCAGACTGACTGACGGACGGATGGTAAACCTATAGTCCCCTCTGGTGTGAACACGATGATCAGTTTTATTCTTATTGCTGCAATCTTGTCTTTCCTGTCTATGTAAGTAAAATTGTTTGCAAGGCTGTGCAAGTCTCTTTTTTGTTCCATTGACCAAAATATATATCCCAATCAAACCAATTGTCTTAACTCTTTTACAATATTGAATTTTATTCAATTAGCTGCCATTTTTTACAAACAATAACTTCTCAATTGTGTTGCATTTAAACTGTAGAAAATACATTTCTATATGATATGTTCACCAGCAAATCATATTTATCCTAACCAGATATTTAATTAATGGAGATTCTTCATTGATTTGCTTTTTCATGTCATATTCCCACATTTAAACTGTTATAAGGAGCTATTTCATGCAATATACAGAATGAACAGAATGGTGACAAAAACCAAATGATACAAAATACATCATAAAAGATATGTTCATTGTGTATCACAGTACAGTATTAACTGGTCAGTATCGCAATAAACCGGCATGCCGCAACAGCACTAATGCATGGGCGGATCAGGGGGGGGGGGGGGGTTATAACTGTTGCATATGTGTACAGTGCTACAGGGGAGCATTCTCGCTAACAATGCTAGCACCTAAGGTACTCATTTAATTAGGATTCCGCCCCGCACGTCCCCACCCCTCCCTGAAAGAATCCTTGGCTGCCACTGCTAAAGTGGTGTAAATATGATGGGCTCACAATTTACAACGGAATATTCAGCTTTTAAATAGAACTGTGATCTGTGACTGAACCTTGAGCTTATTCTTAAGTAATAACAACTTATTGGTGCTTTAGAACAGGTGGAAAGATGCATACAATGCCCCACTGTCATTACACAAATGTATTTCCTGTCCAAGCCACGCCACAGCAACACAGCTATTTTAAACTAAAAAAACTTGTGACAACTTACTTTAGATGCACTTCCTATCGTTCTTATTCTTAGACAGAATGGACAAGGACAGCAATTTATTTCATGATTTGTACTGTCAAACAATTAGGCTAATGTTATTGTTTAATGTTATAACAGCTTTTACTTAAACTTAAGTATAAGTTTATGTCACAACTAGGCACACATTTTCCAGAACAGGAATGCAATGTTGCTTCATGTATTTGATATGGGCAAATTCTCTGATATTAGATATGGGCAAACTACCTGATATCATCTTTAAAGCAGACAACTGACCTGTGATCCAAGAAGCGACATTTCCTGCACAGCAGTTCCTTGTGCTGGCGACAGTACAATGTAATCAACTCGTCAGCATGTTTCCCACATTTCTCGGTTAGCACATCTTTGCCATCTCCAAGTCCTTGCACTACGTTGTGGTTTTCGTTAAATTTATTATGGGTTCCTAAGCAAGATGTACACATATGTTTACTGCAGTCATAGCAGTAATGATCTGCAATCTCGTCTTTGTTGTCCTTTGCACAAATAGAACATTTGGCATCTTTATATTCATCTGACCACTTCTCTGAGTCGATTGCTGTTGCCATATTGACTATCTGGTAGAAGGTTTCTAAAGGTATGCACACTGAATTCTGTGCTGCAAGAACAAAAGGTATGTGTTGCTAACTAGCCAATAATCAGAATGCACCAAGCTTATCAGTAGGAAACACAATAACTTAATCTTGTCACAATAATGGTTAAACAAATAATTCAAATGGTTTTAATTAAATGGTTTTGTATAGTGTACAGTTTGTATGTTTTAAGTCCGACTTCAGTTGGTTGATGGGCTTGTGGTATTTAACCACCTTCAGTGTGTAACAAGGACAGAACATTTGTACTCTATTACTTATCACAATTAGATTCAGCTAAAGTTTAGCCGGAAATCTCTTGCCAACCAGGAAATGTAAATTCTATTGAAAATGTGTATTTGTTTATTTGTTAATAGATTCTAACTGGCTTATGATTACTCTAATTCATGACAGTAAATAGAAAGTGTTAACTTTGTATCATAAGAATGTTAAAAGCATATAAGATGTAAATACACATCTTGTGGAGAACCTAAATGGATACATTCTAATTGATGGACATTTGAAATAAACATGCTTGTTGGCAAAAATGAGGAACTCTTAAACAAAATCACAAATGATACTAACCTTGAGACTGTTTCCCCAGAAGCAGATATCAACCCTCCAATCAACGTTGGCTATACTTAATGTGTAATCGACCTGTAATGACATGAAAACATAGGTCTGTTTACATGTGTTGCTTTATGATAAAACCAATCTTTTACTAGTGTAATGCATATGAAAGATATTAAGTTGATTTTATCCACGACTTGTTATTCATTAAGCATATAGGTCCAAAGATTTGAAAACCTTATGGTATCTTATCAGCCAACAAAGAACATGTTAACATGACTGCAGCCATTAGTTGGCCCGCGGTCCTACACACAACTTCACAAGTTTTCACAACCCGGAAGAATATGCATTCGAAATTACCTCTTAGCATAACAGTCGATCTGGCTGAAAATGCTGTCTGCTGGAAGGCCACTATGAACTATTTTAACAGACACTCAGTGCTGCTTTAATGTGTTTACGTTAATGTTCCACTAAAGGGAAATTATTAAACAACTACGCCTAATGATGCGCCATTTTTATGAAAGACACGGAAGTGGATGCCTCGTTCTGATTTTGCTCTTTGGACCGGCGCTTCAGTACAGCACATGCACGAAGTGGGGAATCAAAAAATGACCTTCACCCATGATTTCAATCGGAATTCCTCGGCTAATTCCGTCCTCGGGAATTATCCGAAGTGTTCCGATTGCCACGATTTAAGTCGGCCGGTTTGACTAAGTAACGAATGGGAGTCATATTTCCTAAAGTACGTTTTTCGGCGAAAAGAGGCGTGAAGTATAAACACGGAGTAAAGTATTATGAACTCGGCGTAAATTATTATGAACTCAGCGTAAAATTATAATCCCCGCAGTACACTCGGAACTCCTCGGGTAATTCCGTCAACGTAATCGTAATCACGCTTGTCGGAGATCGCCGAGTAGGTACGATTGCCCCGCAGTATTGATCATCCGTGAACAGGAAATGATCATTACGGATGCGGCGTAAAGTACAGTTCTGTCTGCCCTTCACTGCTTCAGGGTGTAAAACCATAGACATATAATAATTATTATATGTCTCTGGTTCTACACTGTCAATATGGGTTGATGGAGGGAGATCCGCAAATAATAGTTATGTGAGATTTAAGGGAGGTCACTCTTCATACCCGGAAGTGGGGAGGCTACAAATGAATTTTGTGTGTTTTTGATTATATTTCCATACAGTAAATTGGATTGAAGGATGTTTCAAAGGTATTATGTATTATTAATTTCTATATTTTGATTTAATAGTACATGATCCCCGGTTGTGTGTTTATTAGCTGTCATTTCTTTGTGTATTTGTGTTGAGTTGGTGTGATCAATGTTTGAACACTTGACCAATAAATGAATAATAGTATTAAAGTAAATCTGAGAGGAGACAGTAATCCTGGCCCTAACGGGGATTCGAACCCGGGACCCTCAGATCAGTAGGCTGACACTCAACCACGTCGCGAAAGGGTTAACCCAGCAGCAAGGCTGTTGGAAGTGCCTTTATGCACTACAGTCACTAAATTATGTTCATAACATTATCGGCTATGCCTAGAAGAAATACACTATCGGTGTTAGTTTTTTCTTTAAAATATGGGTTGTTTTTATGTGGTACAGCTATTGTTCGACACTGTGGGCAATCTGAAGCCGCCATTGGGAGGGGTCTATTGGGAGTTGGGCCCAGGACCAGAGTCTGTTGCGAGATTTGGCAAATGAGAAAGATGAGCACCCACGAGATTATGTTTGGGTCTCCCAGGCTATGTGAGAGAAACTCTCCCAACCTCCATCCGTATCGCCTTCCATTCGGATGAGGTGGTGGTTGGCTGAACCGAGTAGTCCGGGATAAGTCGTTAAAAGTGTTTAATTAAACACTACTAAAATATAAAATGAATGGGTATTGTACATGAATACGGGATGGATCTATCACCCAAATAATATAATTAATATATACTTGGCCAGAAGATATACTATTAGGTTTAGCGGAGACATGTTGTGCCGACATCCCCCGACCCAAGCCTCTAGGGGGCCACAGTCGGGGGCTGATCCGGACATGTCGTGCTAGAACCCACTGGATGACAGTATATGGGGAAAATAAATCCCTATTAACTACATTATTGTATGCATGTATTTTTATTTTTAAAAGGGGCCTGTGAAGTCAAGTCCTCCCAACTTCCCCCGGCCCAAGTCCAAGATTCTTGGGCCATGGCCAGGGCTGATCCAGACAGGACCCGCCACTAGGCTCCCTGATGATGACTTTGCCCAGGCGACCCCTATGTGATGTATATATATATGATGTCAAGAAAGATATTGAGATAGGAGCAACCTTTGATAATATTACTACACTGATATTAATATTTACATTATTTTTAATACTATTGGAGTCTTACTATTACTTATGTGGAAGTAGATGGCTCCTATTTCTTACGGATATACTTAAATGTGGGCCTAGATGTAATTCAAGTGTATTAATACACGAGAAGTTTAACAATATATCTTTCATAGTATCATTTGATTCCTAATAGTAATATATTAATGAATATGGGGGTATGCTGATTCTATCAACTTTAGTTATACAAATTGGATAGTCCGTTCATGTTTCAATTTTGTTGAAAGGACTAATTTATATGATTACAATTGTGAAAAATGTAGCCGACTGGTAATACAGGCCTTGGTCCATGCAAGTGCAATTCTTAATAGGATTATCAGTTCAATTCTGATGTGGACCCGTCTAGATAGATGCCTGTCGACTACAGTTGTTGTATTTTATTATATTTTAATTTATTTTAAATCATTGTGTCTCTTTTCTGGGGTGTCCAACCTTTCCAATATAATTAAGTGTTATTATTATAAGATCTTCCAAATCATATCATATATATTTTTAATACATTCACCAAGAGCTGGAAGATTTGGTGTTGTAGATTTTTGATCGGAAACAATAGATTTGGTAGGGTTAATAGTATGTTGATATTCATGAATACTTCTTCTACAATTTTTCTTTTGTCTCTGTGGACACTGCACTGCAGCAGAAAATGTGACTCATCATTAATAGTGTTGCAGGTAGAACAGGTAGAGTTTAAAATTAATATATATTGCCCTGTGCTACAGGATAGTAGTTTTGGAGGTTCTAAATCTAGCAATACATTTATCTATTTGCATATTATTTAAGTATATTGTGGGTAGATCCAGGGTGGGTAATGGTCTACCATTATTACATATTATATTTCTTATTGATGCTTTATTACCCCATTTTTGAATGAGATGTTTTTGTCTAATAGAGTATATTTAGGATGGGGATAAGCCTAGATATTGAGTCACATCTGGTAGATATAGGCCACAATGCCTCTGAGTGTGTTTTTGCTTCCATTTGTCTATATTTTTAACCAGAGTAATTTGAGTCTTAAAATTCCATTGTGATTGCCATCATTTGAACTGGGCAGTCTGATTTCTTGGTCTGATTTGTTAGATTTAGGTTGATGTCTGGTTCAGAGAGCAACCAAGGTTCTACCTAAGAGGGCCCCAAATCCGCCACTGAATCCCCCGACACCATACTCCTCTGCTCGGTCTGAAACTATTGCTCCGAAAGGTAAGGTTTGTTTAGTAGATCTTGCCATTTTGTTGCAGAGGTAATAACCAGTGTCGACGATCTTATTCACTGTGTTTGATGGTCTCGATGGACCCTGGCCCAGGGTGGGACTTGCTGTTCCTGACCTCCCAAGTTTCAAGGGGGGCATTCCTGCCTCTTGTTCTAGAATGTGGCCTAGGACGTTGTTAAGGGTAACCAAGGCTATTCTGAGGGCCTTATTCTGTATGTTTCGGGTGCACTAGCATAAATTTGACACCCATATTCTTTTTTTGGACGTATAAGAGACTTGCACAAAAGGAGACTTCTGTGTTTGTTTGACCCATAATCAGTCCCCTTCAGCATTCTCAGCATGTTCAGGTCTATATAACATCTTTTAAAAATGTCATTTATATAGCTCTTGAAAGTTAAGTATCAAGAGTCATCCCCAAAAACCTAATTTCTTTTTCAAGTTTGATTTTTTGATTCCCTAATTGTACGTCCAAGCTAGTTGTGGGTTTGTTGCCAAAGAGTATGCCTACAGACTTGTCTTGTAAAATTTTAAACCCCCATTTATTTGACAAGTCCCAGATGGCATTTAGTCCGCTTTTGGCTTTTTGTTGAAGAGTCTTTAGATTTTTTGCTAGCTAGCCAAGCTTCGGAGTCATTGCAAATTGGCTCACTACTAGTCCCGTTCCCATGACACTCGCAGGCAAGTCATTTATCAGGAACGAAAATAGTAGCGGAGAGAGGATCGAGTCCTAAGGGGGTGCCTCTCTCCAATTTTTCAGGCTTGGAGAGCGGCCCCTCTATTCTAACTTGTATAGTCCTATTTTCCAAAAAGGCCTTCAGATACATGTAGATATTGCCTGATATCCCATATTCCTTCAATTTATAGAGTACGTCTGAGTGCCATGTAAGATCAAAAGTGGCCTGCAGGACCAGAAAGATGGCTACAACACTCTGTCTACAGTTTTCAGTTTATATTGCATCGTGGTGTAGCCTTGCGAGCTGATCTAATGTGCTCCTGCCTTTTACTGAAGCCAGATTGGAAAGGATTTTTTTAATTTTTTACTCTAAAAAGTGTTCTAAATGAACCTTTACCATCACTTCAAGTAATTAACCTGCATGAGATGTGAAGCTAATGAGTTGGTATGATTTTGTTTCGTTTGGTGGTTTGCTTTTCTTATTTATGTTGACCGAATTGCAGAATTCTTTCGAAACTTAGTTGCATACATAATTCATAATTACAATTCAGTCTAGGAGTGTTAAGCTATAACAAGAGGATATAATTATATAGATACTCTACTGGTGACTTATTTAAGCAGCTAATTAATAAAATCTAATAACTAGAAATCTATTCAACATCTATTTAACATATAATTAACGTATAAGTTAACTATAAACATGCATTCTTATATGAATCTTATATGAGTGGAAATTTAGATTTAGCTACATTAATATTCATTAGTGACTGCATTCATACTCTGTCCATTTGAATCTTTTATACAAAACACATAACGGATGATCATGGAGAAAGGATGTGGACACAGGGACGTGGGGGATAGGCAACACTTGTCCCCACTGTTAGGTAGACCATGACTTCCAGTCAGTGGCCACTATATTACCAGATCTACCTGGCCATACAAACTTATACTTAGAGCCAAAGAAAGTAAGGCAGTGAATAACATACTGCTGTTAGCATTAGCCAGAGACATTGACTGTGGGCAGGGGAAGGGGGTAAGAAAGGCCATTCCATTGGCCTCTGGAGCTTATTTAATGGAAATGGCATCAGCCGAAGCAATGGCAGGTGTGCTGAGAATCAAACCATTAATCTTGGAAGGGATTGAGATCCTGGCTAGTGCCCCTGTATTGGAAGGTGGAT
Source organism: Sinonovacula constricta (assembly GCA_007844125.1). Taxonomy (NCBI): domain Eukaryota; kingdom Metazoa; phylum Mollusca; class Bivalvia; order Cardiida; family Solecurtidae; genus Sinonovacula; species Sinonovacula constricta. Next base: position 51,729,336 of record CM017566.1, read on the forward strand.
GTGAGGGGGTGATCCACAATGTCCCCTGTCCACAGAAATGCAAAAAGAATGCTGCAACTCTCTCCCAAACAAAATATAAACGTAAATACAACTAAAATATCCCCCTTCAGAAAAGTAAAGGAAATGAATCGTCTCACCAAACTAACTACAAAACACCCCCTAACAAAATAACACAACTTCAGTTACAGGGGGAAGCTCTATAACAAAAAAAAACAGACCATCAAAGGATGGAGGGATTCTACCGGGATGGCAGCAGCCAGCTGTGGAGAATGACACGCAACCAAAAGTTGGCAGTCGGTGCTCCAGGGGCTTTCGTTGCATCCCAGGACTTGATTGCATACAGCAGGGCCAAAACCCCCGGATGCATCAAGTCCAAGAACCCTTTCGATCTTCTTAGGGCCCTTACAACTAAGGAGAAGAGGGAGGATGGCCCAGTACAAAAACTAACTCACAACAGCTCTCTTATCAACATAATTACATTTGATGATTTTTGTCAGGTTTCTCCTTTTAAGCCAAATTCTGGCCCAGGGCTGCTTTCCGAGGGAGACTCAGCCTCACTGACCAATGTCACTGGGGAAGACTCACTATCAGACAGCAGCACATATTCAGATTCTAGACCATCCACAGAATCGGATACTAACTCAGAATCGGACTCGAACAACAAGATCATATGTAAACTAACAGCCCGCAATTTAGTAAAGCATTCTAAACATCAGTTAACCTCCATCAAAGAAACCACAGTCTCTTCAACTAGGGATTGGGATTAGGCGGCATTTTTGCCGATACTGCGCAGTGACTTTTCTATCATTATAGCACAGGGGCACTTATGAGGTGACCAGGGACTGAACCTGGCCGGTCCATTATACTGACACCGACGAGTCAGGCGTAATGCTGTCCCTTTAGCCCCGAGCATTAGGAGGGAAGCCATTACTACCAACTTTAAAGTCTTTGGTTTGACCCGGCCGGGGTTCCATCCACGACCTCCCGATCCGCAAGCCGACGCTCTACCACCTGAGCTATTGCGGCCGTTCTCTTCAACTAATAAACCCGAATCCGACCTAGGTACTGGGCCAGAGGAAGGCCCATCCGCTATCACCTTGGAATAGGAAACTCAAACATCGCCCCAAAAAGAAGAAAATTCAGTACAAAACACTGTAGAAGTAGATATAAAAACCATTAAAATCAAGGCTACTATGGAACTAGGCAAACTTTTTCTTCTTCTTAAAAATATGCTGTCAACAAAAACTTACAAACTATGACAAATATTTAAAACAACAAATCTGGTATTATCTTGTGCTCCATGGTGAGGGTAAATCCTCTATCTCCTCCTCAACAACATCCTTTTATCAAACAGGATGCTCGCCACCTTATGCCTCGTGTACCCCACCCAAACCCCCTGCCCCTGGAGGCGGTGGGGGGTCTTGAAAAAATTATCATCCCGGAAAAAGAAGCCAGCCATCCCTAAGAAGTTGGCAGGATGCTGAGTAGAAGGAACTTGCTGCTCCCAAATAATTACAATGGACAGCAGAATAAACATACCATCCTACAATGCTAGGTGTCAGAGAGCATGCACATTTTCAAACCTTCTAGAATATTTAAATACTAGTAGTCATGAAATCCAACTAATATGTATCCAAGAAACCAAACTCAATATTAATCAGACCAAAAATATTCCTGGATACACAGCCTACTTTAACTATTGCAATCCACTTAAAACTTTGTTTAGTGTACAGTTTGTATGCTTTAAGTCAGACTTCAGTTGGTTGTGGGTTTGTGATATTTAACCAACTACAGTGTGTAACAATGACAGAACATTTGTACTCTATTACTCATGACAATTATATTCAGCTTAAGTTTAGCCAGAAATCTGTTGCCAACCTGCCACTGTCAAGTTGTATTGAACATGTGTATTTATTTATAGATTCCAACTGGCTTATGATTACTCTAATTCATGACAGTAAACAGAAAGTGTATGCTTTGCATCCTAAGCAAGTTTACAGCAAATAAATTGTAAATACACATCTAGTGGAGGACCTAAATGGTTACATTCTAATTGATGGGCATTTAAAATAAACATGCTTGTTGCAAAAAAATGAGGAACTCACAAAATCACGACTGATGCTAACCTGGAGACTGTTTTCCCAGAAGCAGAACTCAACCCTCCAATCAACGTGGGCTATACTTAATGTGTAATCAACCTGTCATGACATGAAAACATAGGTCTGATGCTATATGAACTAATTGTTTAAATGAAAGGAAGTGCTGATATCCAGAAAAGATAAATTTAAAGATAAAAATAAATTTACATTAATAAGAACTAATAAGGCTTAATAAAAACAATATTTTAATCATTCTAATGTAATGCATATGAAAGAAATTAAGTTGAATTTATCCACGACTTGTCATTCATTCAGCATACAGGTCCAAAGATATGGAAAGCTTATGGTATCTTATCTGCAAATAAAGAATATGTTAACTTGACTGCAGCCACTAGTTGGCCCGCGGTCCTACAAACAACTTCACAAGTTGTCACAACCCGGAAGAATATGCATCAATCTTACCGATTAGCGTAACACTTGATCTGGCTGAAAATGTTGGCTGCTGGAAGATCACTATGAACTATTCTAACAGACACTCAATGTTGCTTCAATGAATTTACTTAAATGTTCCACTGAAAGGAAATTATATCATTCAATTTAATGACTACGCCTACTGATGCGCAATTTTTACACGGAAGTGGATGCCTCGTTCTGATTTTGCTCTTTGACCCGGCGTTTCAGTACAACACAAGCAAGAAGCTGGGAACCATAAATTTACCTTCACCCCATTGTCTCGCAAGAGAAAGGGCGAGATGTTTCGAATGACCTTCACCCCTGAATACATTCTATACATAGCGTGTGACGTCACTACGTTAAAGTCATCTCTATACTCAATCTCCAACGCAGTGATCTCCCACTTTCAGTAAGGAGAATTCAAGCGAGCGTAGCGATGTCGTAAACCCTGTGCGGAGTTTGCTCTATACTACGACTCGTAACTCACCCAAAATTTGAGATTTGTGCCTACATAAAAAAATAGTTCCGCGTAGGAAATACGTTCGATTATAATAATCATTGAATTAAGATAAATGACTAACTAACCATATTCTAAGGCCTTATTCTATGTCCAGAAACTTTTAAAGTCTTGATATTTATAGATAAATGGAAAAAAATACGATGAGCAAGTTTTGCTACTTTCGCTTTCGTTAAACAGTAATATGTCCATTCTATACATAGCGTGTGACGTCACTACGTTAAAGTCTGGACCGTTTACAAAATTTAGTTCAAAATGTTAGCATGAAACATATTTTAACTATTAGAATGTATAAAAAAAATGCCAAAATAATCTGTTGCATACCTCTTCGTACTTGTTTTGTTCATTTTAGCAATCACTTCCGTATTAATAACAGCCATGTTGAAGAACTACTTTACCCACAATACACCGAGTGCATTCCCACAGGTCATTTTGACCGTGTGTTGACGCAACGCCCTGAATATGGATCGTTTTGATGACTAACTAGCAAATGAGGATCATATTTCTAACTGGATCTCTCTCCATTTTGCAACTATGACTTCTTGGCTTACAAATTAATACGATGCGAATGTGACACGATATGACATGTTTTTGTAAGAAATCGACACTACAATACCTCGTATTTGCAAGAACGACTTTTTGTCTTTCGAATATATGAGAATTTAGAAAGTGACCATCTGTGAAGTAGATCTATACCTACATTACATTAAGCAAGCTTTTAATAATTGTTATATTTGACTATAAGTTATTTGAGACATACATATGATTAAGAAAGTATTTGCGCGTCGGGATTATCGTAAGTAAGGAAATTCTAAATTAGTAATATAATAAACAATTTGATTATTTAATTTAGTTATTTAATATGAACCTTGGACGATCTGGTCGAAATCGGAACTCCTCGGGTAATTCCATCCTCGGGACAATCATCCCTCGGTGGTATCTCGTGCTATGATACTTGCTCTAATCACGATCGTTTTGTTTGCCGGAAGTCGGAAGCATATCCCTAAAATGTAGTTCGCACAAAACATAAATAATGCCATCGTTTGACAGCTGTGTCTTTGCTGCGCCGGGTAAATTAAACTTGGATGATTTAAATTTGAATCAACCACAAAGTGAAGTTTTACAGGCATTATACTATAGTGAGCTGTCATTTGAGCTGCCAGCTTTGTTTTGACGTCTGTCACAAAAGAGGTATCATTTAGGGAAATGGCGGAGGCAATCCGACAACCTCCGTACATCCGAGAGATGATTCGTGAATAATCCGAGGTATTCCGGTTGGATTGTCCCGGAGACGAAATATCCCGAGGAGTTCCGATTGCCGTGGGATGATTGTACTCAATCGGAAATCCTTGGGTATTTCCATTGCACCATATACATCCGAGGGATGATCGGGACATTCATCCCTCGGATGTATCTGGTGCAATGATACTTATTGACATCACGATCTTTTGTTCGCCGGAAGTCGGAAGTAGAGTATGCTTAAAATGCAGTTCGCACAAAACATGAACAATGGCATCGTTTAACAGCTGCATGTCTGCTGCGCTGGTTAAAATTGAAGCCGCCACAAATTATAGTTTTACAGGCTTCATACTGTAGTGAGCTGTCATCCGAGCTGCCACCTTTGTTTTTACGTCTGTCACAAAAGCAGTTTTTATGGAAATGGCCGAGGTGATCCGACTACCTACATACATCCTAATCGGAACTCCTCGTGTAATTCCGTCCTCGGGACACTAATACCTCGTATTCATCTGGTGCAATGATACTTACAGAAATCACGATCGTTTTGTTCGCCGGAAGTCGGAAGAAGAATATGCTAAAATGTAGTTCGCACAAAACCTAAACAAATGCATCGTTTGACAGCTGAGTGTCTACTGCGCTTGGTAAATAAAAGTTAGATTATTTAAATTTGAAGCCGCCATAAAACATACATTCTATTAGAGGAAACGTTCTTAACAATCAGAACACCTCGGATAATTCACGAATCATGTCTCAGATAGATGCAATCGAAACACCTCGGATAATTCACGAATCATCTCTCAGATATATATAGGTAGTCGGATCACCTTGGCAATTTCCCTAAATGGGACTACTTTTGTGACAGACGTCAAAACAAAGATAGCAGCTCGGATGACGGCTCACTACAGTATGAACCCTGTTAAACTTCAGTTTGTTTCGGCTTCAATTTTAAATTATCCAGGTTTAATTTACCCACCGCAGCAGACATGCAGCTGCTGTCAAAACGATGTCATTGTTCATGTTCTGTGCGAACTACATTTTAGGCATATTCTTCTTACGACTTCCGGCGAACAAAACGATCGTGATTTCAGTGAGTATCATTGCACCAGATACATCCGAGGGATGATTGTCTCGAGGAAGGAATTACCCGAGGAGTTCCGACTGGTTCTGTGAGGTGAGACGCTTCTCAGAGACAAGGACCGAGTGTTCCGTTTTTGTAAATGTCAATGGGGTGACGTCACAGCTTGTTAGAAGCGATCGTATTTATGCGTGTGAAACGTTGCAAAATTCAAAAAATATTTTTATGTGTTATAAATACACATTTATATTGTATAATTTTATATTTATGTGGTACAACTCCACATTTGTATTGCATAAAAATATTTATGTTCAATATTTTTTATTTACATTTCAAAAAAATATATATGTGGTAAAATTATTTTTATATTTTATAAAAAGCAAGAAAATAAAATGCGTTCAATAATTGCATCATGGGTTATGATTGTAACAAACGATTTTATTAGACAACATTCCGAACATGGCTGCCACCATCGATTTGGAAATTGTCAAAATATTATAGCAGTTAATAATATTATCTTCAACAGACTGCTTACTGTATGATATAAAGATTAAAAGTAATATCATTGAAACGACGTACCGATACATACCTGGTGGGGGCAGCCATGTTTGTAATCATACGCCATATATCGTCGTCCAATGAAATCGTTCGTTATAAATGGTATAAGTATCCCATGATGCAATTATTGAACATAAATATTTGTTCATTTTATCGAATATAAAAGTATTCTTGTTTTATAACACATAATGAAAATTTACCATATAAATATCAATATTGATCAAAAATATGTTTTTACAATATAAATGCTGAATTTTATCATAGAAATATTATTTTTACAACATAAATGAATTTTTTTAGAATATAAATATGCAATTTATCTCAAATATTTTCTTTTTCGAATTTTGCAACGTTCCACACGCCATACATATTTTTGTACAGTCATGTTTATTTCAGCAGTAAAATGACTCCATTTTTATATATCTATTATGGTGTTTGGTCTCTTTTGTTGCTGAAACAACTACCACCGAAAATAAACAGAAAAATTGAAACAACTGTGATAAAAAAGCGCAATTAAAATCTTACTAATATCAAGTGTTGATTCTTCTTTCTGACTGCAATAATTTGTCTGCAAGGGCAGACTGCACTAATTTGTCTGCAAGGGCAGACTGATCACAGACTTTTACAGAAACATTTTAATAGACAGATGTGTTAAATTTCTTCGTCATTCAAGATTTGTTATGATTTAAACTGTTTGGTTGAGAAATTTCCATCCATTGTGAATTTCCAGTCACTCTTGTAAAATGTGCCAAATATGAATTTAAGATAGATACCTAGTCTAATTCAATTTGTTTCCGACTGAAATTGGTGTGCTATTGATACCTAATATATTTCATGTGATTTCATATGTCTACATTTAACGACCAGTATTTAATAACTAGTAATAGCATATTAAATGTGCACTGCAGTAAACACTTGCATCAGTACATCTAAAGTAAGTGAGCATATACGAAACAATATCGGTACGAATTAACATTGTAATGACCGAAAATAGCCAACAATGACAGGCATAGACCAACAGTTCGGGAAAAAATAAGGTATTAAAGGGTAAATTATTGTGTATTAATAATATTTTATAGATGGTTGTTTTGGATGATGATTTAAATGTTATGTTATCGACAAATTTGATGCACTGCGTCAACTTTCTCTTGTTTTATTATTAATTAGAATTCTTCTCTCTAGCGCGCCCATCCGTTAATTAGATGTAGAGAGACACACAGACACACACACATATATACACACACAATGTCAAATTTTTTTAATATAGTCACTAAGTGCTCGAAAGACAGTTTTTTGTGATTTTATGGTGAAATAGTAGATTTCATAGATTTAATGAAAGACTGATGTTCTTAAAAACACTGGCCACTATTTCAAATGGTAAAATACAAAAGGTCTGGATAAATTGACCGAGAGTAAATTAATTTTGACACCGTGCGCGTTTATCATACGTTTTTTGAGGTAAAGATCCGGGGAATTCCAAATCTAGCAAAAATCATTTCAAAATGGCGACGCAAAACGAACCCGGAATTGTAAACGCAAATAAAAATACGAGTGACGTGCGCCTGGATGAAGACAGGTCCCCTCAAGAGGGTCAGTTTGTTGGGGCTACATTGGAGATATCTGGTTCACAGAAACAAGACGCTGTTCATCCTCCGGACGTCGAGTTTTCGGGCCCTGGCTTGAATCGAAATCGACCCGGATCTACAATCGGTCGACAATCTGTACGCAGTACGTCAAGCAGAACCTCTATGAAAGTTAACGGCTTCAAGTCGGCGCAGATGTCAGAGAAATTCTTCTGCTACAAGGTGTGTATACATAATGTGAAGTTTGCTGCAAAAGCCTTTCACCCAGGGCAGGAACCTAACCCCTGACCCACAGCCTGCACAGGGTCAGGTGCAGCCCAATTTGGTTTCTGCCAGGGAGTTGGTATTTTCGCTACCTTGCACAATTTCGTGAATGGCCAAATTGGCCATATCCTAACAGATCAGCTTAGCAATGATATTGATTAAAAGAATGCATATTTAAAAAAAATCAGGTTATAAAAAAAGTTGTTAATGGTTGTTATTTGTGCCTTGTGAATTTATTTTCATCTTGCTAAATTAATAAAGAGTAAAACAGGCAATTATTTCGCAATAAACGATACAAGATTTATAGCCATTTAACAATGTGGTGGTTATAAGTCAATGTGACTTTCTAAGAGAGAAATAATATACAGTCAGACTAAATTGTCAATAAAACATTATAATATACCAGCATTTTACTTAACACATAACCATTATAATTGGTATTTCATTATATTTAACCTGACCTAAGATTTCATTCTTCTTGCAACTATTTACCACATGATCAAGTATATGTAAAGCATTTTGTAATTTTTTTACATTTTTATTTTTGTAACAGTATTTTGACTAAAATTAAGTTGATTTAAAATACAGTTCAGGACCAACCAAGTAAAACCTTTTCTGTATTGCTTTCGCATTTTATTTACTTATATCCTTATCAGTCAGTTGTAAATATGTTATAAGAAGCATGTTTAAATACTGTAGCTAGACAAATAATAGTGAAAGTAGGATTGAAAAATCTAAAAGAACAAACAGATGGTACATGTAGTTACTCAGCGGTGTCAACAATGATCATCTTTATTATTAGATCGATTGATTTGGTCTTGGCCTTTAATCCGACAAAAGGACATCAAGCACAAATAATCACTATAAACAATAATTTTATTTACTAACACAAGCAGTAATTACAGTTGAACTCTATAAATTTTTAATGTTTACAAAATGACCAATGAAACAGTTTCAACATAACCAATTTGGGCAGTTACAGAATTGCATGGTTATGAAATTCTTTACAACTTTTTTGTTTATAATTGATCTTAAAACGAGTGCTTTCAACTCTAGACTAGTGACTCCTGGGGCAGAATCTCTACCCAATCAGTAAATGACTACCTGCAGCAAACGTGCCGTAATTGGGTAAAAGTTCTACATGTTGATTATAGGTGTAATAATATGACCTCTGTTAAAACTTAACAGTGATATTATGAACATCCTTTTTTCTTTAGCAGACACCAAAAATGATGCCTATGATTGGCTGCCCGTGTTTGTTGTAGTTATTTTTAAGGCACTATAATTATGATCATAAAGATTCCCAGTGCACACAGTTGATGTAATATGATCTTCAAATTCCTAAATAGGAAGACTTTTTTATCACTTGATTTAATCTTTATCAAATTGCTAGTGTAATAGTGTCACTAAAGCAACAAAAAAAATGTGAGGTTCGAAATGTTGCATATGAGAGATACTAAATAACAGACCAACTTGTTCTCTTGTCCGAATCAGCAACAAAGGGGGTGTAAACTACAGTGTGAGGGATTAAAACAGACCTAAACTCATATCATAAAAAAATCAGTTCAGTCATATGCACGACAGGTCCTGGTAGAACAATCGGTAGAGCGTCAGCTTTAGGTACGGGCGGCCCCGGGTTTGATCCCAGGCCACGACATACCAAAGTCATTAAAATGATAGTGATATAGCTCCATTTCTAACGCTCAAGCAAATATAAGGGTAGTTCCACGACTGGTTGGCCCGGTATCAGCCATTGTGGCTGGGTGTGGTTTCGTGGCAGTTGTTCACAGCATGCTATGCACAGTGAAGGCAGCACTATATCTGCTTTAAATGGACACCATCTCCAGATAACTGAAATACTGTTGGTGGGACGATAAACCCAATAAACAAACAAGCAAACATATGCACATGATATTCATACATGGGATCTTTTTCTGAAGCCAAAGTGGGAGATTTTCATTTGCAAAGTCTTAGATTTGTTATTTTCATATAAACAAATAAGGAAGATATCTGTTTCCAAGTAGGGAGATTTGTTGCTGTTGAGTCTTTAACAAAATGGATATATCCAAGGCATTTCAAATTTAAAACGAAACTGATTTAAACTACATACTAGACATATCTTTAAAGAATTTTAAAGATATAAAAAATTAACATATTTCTATCAATTAAAAAAAAAATGATGATAAAAGTACAAAAGCATTACTCTAGTGATTTTGTCAGTCATTAAGATCAAATGTTTGTCGAATAAAGAAACTTTATTCTGTTTCTCTTTGATATTGCCCAGCAACAAGAATTACCAAAAATAAAACCGTGTCCAGGCACTGTGGAATAACATTTCACTCTAAAGACTGGTTGTCTGCCTATAAAAATTATTGGTTATTGATTCCATGTCCACTTCCTATTAAAAGGCACATAAACCAGTCTGAAGCGCCCAATTCGTCATCGTTTCGTCTGTTTTCAATTTCGCTACACGTAATAAAGCAAATGTATATATGTAAATTTCTAAAAGGCAGTGGAGATTCCGAGTCTGAGTAATGGTAGAGTGTACTTTACATGATAATGTTTACTGTTTATGTCAGGACATTTTGTAAAATAAACAGTTTCGACTGGTCTTATTATTATAATATGACTCTAATATTTATGCCAAATAAATTTAAGGATGAGTAATATCATTGTCCGACGAATAACTTTCATAAGTCCTACAGGACGAGTGCTAATTACAAAAATTGTTGACCCCTGTAACCTCAAGACTTTTTGCAACTGAATGTGATCAGATGTCTATATTTCTTTACTCAATTCACTTCAGTACAATTCGGTACCAACAGATGAAAGTGTTTCTGACATCAAGGAAAGTATAATTGTCTAATTATCTCTGCAAATGTATGTCTCCTGAGAATGTACTGCTTCAACTCCAAGCTTGGATCTGTCTATTTGTTGAAGCTGACATCAGGACTTAGTCTGTCTCCATTCAAGAGAAAATATTTAAAATAAAATTACGTTCACTAAACATTAAAACCAAAAATTGTCTGTCGCAGCCTTATTCTTAAATCAGTGTCTATAACAACAGAATCATTTAAAAAATTTAAACCATAAATGTTACTTAACACAATATTAGCTGATACAAAGATGGTATGTTCAAGCAGTTCTGTTAGCGCAGATGTCCACAGAGGCTCTGTCACACACGCCTCTTAAGAAAGAATCTGCAGTTTAAGCCCCTGCCTGGCAGCACATTTATTTCCTATGTATCGATAGATCACTGGAAGGCAATTCTAACTTAAATCAAAGGCAATACTATTCTATTCACCAAAAATGCAATAAAAATATATTTTTTTTGCAAAGATTTTACAAATGCAAATAAACACTGTTTTATTATAATACATAGTCAAACAAAGAATTTTTCATTTCACTATTAAAAAAAAAAATAGTAAAAATTTTTCCTTCTGTAAAATTTGAGAGAAAAGGGGTGCCCGTGGCCAAGCAGTCAAAGTTGCTGACTTGTAAACCGCAGTCTCTCGCAGCATGGGTTCGAGTCACGGTCGTATTAAGAACTATTTTCTGGGGCGGGATTTCCAGTTAACCTGCGTTTCACCAGTGGTTTATAAGTCTGGGATCTTCTTTCACTAACAATTAATGGATGTCACCAATATGACCATAATTGTGACAGTTCAATGTAACGAAAAAGTGGCACCCATGGTGTAGTGGTAGAGTCGCCGATTTTATACTCCTCAGACTGCTTAGCCTCTAACCGTGTGGGTTTGAGTCCGGTTCAGGGCGAGGAACTTATTGTGAGGAGGTCTTCCAGCTGACTTGCGGTGCGCCGGTGATTCTACCCAGACATTGTCTGGGGTCTTCCTCCACCAAAAAGCTGGACGTTGCTGTAATGATCATAAATGGTCGCTGCAATGTATTTAAAAAACAAACATGGAACGAAAAAACAAAAAATGAAGGTAAAACCTAGTTGGAATCGTTGTCCATTTACTCATCGATATAAAATTGTATGCTATAAATGTGGATGACTTCTTCTGGCTTTGTATTTTTTTCTGTTTTATACAGCTGTTGCATGATGCTTTTATGTTCATGAAAAGGAACAAAACAGTCACTATTTATTATACTTCATATACAAATCTGAATAGATGAAATATTAACTTAGAATGATAAAACATTCCTGATATTTATCAAGAGCATGTTGTAATAAAATGTGAAAACCTCACCTTTTGTTTTCCATATTCATCTGGCATTAGCAGTCTGTAGATCCAGGGACCACAGTTATAAAGCTGAGGTTAAATCTGACATCTAAAAGCATTTGATTGGTCAGATGTCTGAGAGTGATCTCATACTCCGGCTCAAAGTTTTTAACCTCAGGCTCGAATCGCCCATTTCTAGTTGGATTATCTCAGGTCAAGGTCTAGTTCCTTGCAGTAGGCCTTTTAAATACATTTACATGTTGTTGTTAACAATTGATTGAAGGGTGGTCGTTTTTATCAGCGCCAATATGATAAGCCTCATCGCTATCATCATCGTCAATATCTTCAAGGGGCGCTTGTGGTGTAGAGGTAGAATCGCCGATTTCTAACTCCTCTGATTGCTTTAGCTCTCACCGCGTGGGTTCGAGTCCCGTTCAGGGCGAATGAGGTGCCCAGGGACTGAACCCGGCCGGTCCATTATACTGACCCCTACGGGTCAGTCATAATGCTGTCCCCTTAGTCCCGAGCGTTAGGAGGGAAGCCAGTACTACCAACTTTTAATTCTTTGGTTTGATCCAGCGGGGGTTTGAACCTGCGATCTCCAGATCCGCAAGCCGACGCTTTACCAGTTGAGCTTTCGCGGCAGGTGCATATAATGAATTAAAAATAAATAAATACATAAGAGTTGGGCAAAGAAATTTCTGTTCTTTGGCAAAAAATGTTTAACAATTGTTTTTATACTTTTAAAGAATGAATTTTTTCTAACCTTTAGCATGCAGCTGCTACTTGATTATTAATGAAGCAGTCTGCGGCGAAACCGGGGGGGGGGGGGGGGGGGGGGGGATACCGGGCCTGGTAGCGCAATCGGTAGAGCGTCGGCTCCAGGTACGGGAGGCCCCGGGTTCGATCCTGGGCTGCGACATACCGAAGTCGTTAAAAATGGTAGTGGTATAGCTCCCTTGCTAACGCTCAAGCAAATATAAGGGTAGTTCCACGACTGGTTGGCCCGGTGTCAGGATAATGGGACTGGGTGTGGTACCATGCCAGGTGTTCACGGCATGCTATACACAGTGAAGGCAGCAATATATCTGCTTCAAGTGGACACTGTCTCCAGATAACTGAAATACTGTTGGTGGGACAATAAACCCAATAAACAAACAAACAAAAACAAATAAGAAAATGATATAATTTAGAACCGGGGCAGCGCCCATGGCCAAGTTGCCACTTGTAACTCCTCAGAGACTCGTCACATGGGTTCTAGTCCCGGTCGAGATGACAACTGTCATGTGTGGACGTTTTTTCCGCCAACCTGCAGTGCACCGGTGGTTCTACCCAGACATTAGTCTGCAGCACTCCTCCACTAATAATTAGCCGGAATATTGTCATAATTGTGTCGCATTGATGTTTGAAAAAATATATACAGTTCAAACAATTTTATTCATTGCTCGTATGTGTCCACACAGCAGAATCTGAAGCCCAATTTAAGAAATTTTAATTGATGCACTTCCCTGCTAATGAGAGTTAATATCTGTTTCTAACTAGAAGTAGTTTGGACTTGTTTAATGTGCTCTGCGTATTGTGTTGTTACTATAATTAAGCATTTAACTGTGATTATATGAGCTTAATAACGTTTGCAGATTATTTCATAAAAAGGTATTAAACATGTTAATTTAATATATCAAATTGAGAATTTTAGAAATACAATTTTTTTATTGTTTAATCATATGATTAAAACAGTAGTACTCATATTTAAAATAAATTTGTATCTACATTGTTTATATTCAAATTTGTTTTTCTTTCTAACTTATTTATGTACAAGAAACATTTGATTGTTTTTATGTAACTGCTTGTGTGTATATTCTCACTAACTGCTTTTAAAGTATTTTAAACCCTTTGTATCCAGGTACCAGAGGCCTCGGGTTCAATTCAGAGTTGTTAAGAATGGTGGTGGTGTAGTTCCCTTGCTAACGCTCAAGCAAATACAAGAGTAATTCTACGAATGGTTTGCTCATTGTCTGTATAATGTGAGTCTGTTTGATATCATGCCATACGCAGTGAAGGCTCAAGTCCCGTTCGGTGCGAAGGACTCTGGGAAGGTCTTCCAGCTGATCTGCGGTGCATCGGTGGTTCTACCCAGACATTTGTCTGGAGTTTTCCTCCACCAATACAGCTGGTCATGTGCTAAAATGTTCATAACTGGTCGCTGTGATGTATAAAATAAAAAATAGACAACTAAGTTGCAGATTTAACATTAAATAATAAAATATATATATAAATAATATAAAATAAAAATCATAGACAGTAAAATGTAACGGATACATGTATATAATAAGTACTTAATTCACCTATTGTTAGCTTCTGTTAAATTCGTATTCAACAGATATTTTTTTCTCAAACAGTCATACCAGTATAACTTGAAATAAACCCAGGAAATGCTTTTTATTGCTATTCTACATCTAAAGTGGAACATAACACCCCACTTGTCATTACAGACATGTATTTACAAGTATTTCCTTTTGGATAATCAGAACCATCTATCAGTTACCATAGTTACACTAAGAAATCCACTTGAACACATAGTTTTCAGGTTTAATCATCTGTTGGTATCTGTATTTAGCACAGGCCGCAATAGCTCAGTTGGTCGGCTTGCGGATCGGGAGGTCGCAGGTTCAAACCCCTAGCTGGGTCAAACCAAAGACTTTAAAGTTGGTAGTAGTGACTTCCCTCCTAATGCTCGGGGCTAAAGGGACATCATTACACCTGACTCGTCGATGTCAGTATAATAGACCGGCCGGGTTCAGTCCCTGGGCACCTCATAAGTGGCCCTGTGTTATAATGATAGGAATGTCGCTGCACAGTATCGGCAAAAATGCCAGCAAATCCCATCCTATCCCCCATCCCATATCCCATCCCCCATTCCATCCCCCCATCCCATCCAACATTCCATCCCCGATCCCATCCCCCATCCCATCCCCGATCCCATCCCCGATCCCATACCCCATCCCATCCCCTGATCCCATCCCCCATCCCATTCCCAATCCCCCATCCCATCCCCGATCCCATATCCCATCCCACCCCCATCCCATATCCAATCCCAGATCCCATCCCCAATCCCAGATCCATCCCCAATCCCATCCCACCCCCCATCCCATCCCACCCCCCATCCCATAAAATATCCCATCCCACCCCCCCTCCCATCCCCAATCCCAGATCCCAATCCCAGATCCCATCCTTTCCCACCCCCCATCCCATCCTATCCCCCATCCCACCCCCATCCCATACCCCATCCCCCATTCCATCCTATCCCCCATCCCACCACCATCCCATACCCCATCCCATACCCCATCCTATCCCACATCCCATCCTATCCCATCCTATCCCCATCCCATCCTATCCCCCATCCCACCCTATCCCCCATCCCATCCTATCCCCTATACCCCATCCCATACCCCATCCCATCCTATCCCCCATCCCATACCCCATCCCATCCTATCCCCCATCCCATACCCCATCCCATCCTATCCCCCATCCCATCCTATCCCCCATCCCATATCCCATCCTATCCCCCATCCCATACCCCATCCTATCCCCCATCCCATACCCATCCCCCATCCCATCCCCCATCCCATTCTATCCCCCATCCCATCCTATCCCCCATCCCATACCCCATCCCATACCCCATCCAATCCTATCCCCCATCCCATACCCCATCCCCCATCCCATCCCATCCTATCCCCCATCCCATACCCCATCCCATACCCCATCCCCATCCCCATCCCCCACCCCATCCCATCCCCCATCCCATCCTATCCCCCATCCCATCCTATATCCCCCATCCCATACCCCATCCCATCCCCTATCCCATCCCCCACCCCATCCCATCCTATCCCCCATCCCATCCTATCCCCCATCCCATATCCCATCCTAATCCCCCATCACATACCCCATCCTATCCCCCATCCCATACCCCATCCCCCATCCCATTCTATCCCCCATCCATCCTATCCCCCATCCCATACCCCATCCCATACCCCATCCCATACCCCATCCAATCCTATCCCCCCATCCCCCACCCCATCCCATCCTATCCCCCATCCCATACCCCATCCCATACCCCATCCCCCATCCCATCCCCCATCCCATTCTATCCCCCATCCCATCCTATCCCCCATCCCATACCCCATCCAATCCTATCCCCCATCCCATACCCCATCCCATCCTATCCCCATCCCATCCCATCCCCATCCCCCATCCCATCCTATCCCCCATCCCATACCCCATCCCATCCTATCCCCATCCCATCCCCCATCCCATCCCCCACCCCATCCCATCCCCCATCCCATACCCCATCCCCCACCCCATCCCATCCCATCCTATCCCCCATCCCATACCCCATCCCATACCCCATCCCATCCCCCATCCCATCCCCCATCCCATCCCTTTATTTAGCAGATCCCTGTCATGCTTATTGATAAATTTGATAAAATTATTATTATTAAGCTTGATGTTTTCATGGTTTGTACTGTCTAACAATGGTCTTCATTTAGACAAAAGCATGTACAAATTATGACTAAATTCTCAAAACATGTGTAAGATTTTTTATTAATTGTGTTTAATATAGCAAAACTGTTGGATACCACTGCCAATGTTCGGATATTTATATCTTACTGACCCTCTTGCAGGACAATGCCTTTGAGCAGGCAGTGAAACAGTGTACAGATGCATTCCTCAAGGCAGACCTGGATGGAGCTGTCACAGGATCCTGGCTACTGTCAGAGTAAGATCATTAATATTACCCAGAGCTCTGGATCAATAGAGTAGATGTGTTATATAGTGTAGTCATACATCCATGAGTGCTCAAACTCTATTTTGAAGATGCTTTTTAAAATTGTCACATTGAGACGATTCTAATGAGTACCAGGTATAAAGGGTTTGGGGGAGAAATAAAGGAGTTAGTATGACTCCCTGTATCCCATAATTCTTAACCAAACCTTATAGTGTGGGTACTCATAAGAAATGTCATATCAAGACAATTCTAATGAGTACCAGGTATAAAGGGTTTGGGGAGGAATAAAGGAGTAAGTATGACTCACTATATCACATAGTTCTCAACCAAACCTTATAGTGTGGGTACTCATTAATATTGTCATATCGAGACGTTTCTAATGAGTTCCAGGTATAAAGGGTTTGGGGGAGAAATAAAGGAGTAAGTATATCTCCCAATATCACATAATTCTCAGCCAAACCTTATAGTGTGGGTACTCATTAAAATTGTCATATGGAGACGTTTCTAATGAGTTCCAGGTATAAAGGGTTTGGAGGAGAAATAAAGGAGTTAGTATGACTCCCTATATCCCATAATTCTCAACCAAACCTTATAGTGTGGGTACTCATTAGAAATGTCATATCAAGACAATTCTAATGAGTACCATGTATAATGGGTTTGGAGGAGAAATTAAGAAATAAGTATGACTCTCTGTATCCCATAATTCTCAACCAAACCTTATAGTGTGGGTACTCATTGAAATTGTCATATCGAGATGATTCTAATGAGTATAAAGGGTTTTGAGGAGAAATAAAAAGTTTGCAAGACCTGTACTTCTCTTGTCTTGGGCAACGGAAGTGCCTCAGGCATATTGGTACAGATACCAACTCCTCTGACTGCTTAGCCTCCCACCGTGTGAGTTTGAGTCCCATTTGCAGCAAAGAACGTATTGTGGAAATATTTTCCAGCTGACTGCAGTGCATCGGTGGTTCCACCCAGACATTTGTCTGTGGACTTTAGGGGTGTAGTAATGTTTTTAAGAAGGGGGAAAAATTAGAAAAGTTGAAGGGGGTCTGGGGGTCCTCCCCCAGTGGGGTAAGGGGGCTACTTCCCCTTATATGGGGGGAGGGGGGGAGGTTTAAGGGGTAGGGTGGCGAAGCCTACCGAGCTGACAGCATTTTAGCCTTTTTGAAACACAAAATTAAGACATCTGGAGGCATGGTTTCATTATTTTTTAATCTTAGTGTCCATAAATATTCCTCTCAATTCAGTGAAAATTCTCCATAAACCAAATTTCTAGAACTTCATTCCGAGATTTCTCACGGCATGAAAAGTACAAACGTATCCGTCTACCATATTGTTAGGTATTTTTTGTCATTTTCAATACAATGCCATTTCAATTGTATGATATATACATATTACGTACCACACTTTCTCTGCGTTAGAAAAAAAACAATCGAGCTTCTTCTTTGTAATTTTTTCACGCTCCATTGATGTTATTCTTTTTGGGAGGGATAAAACTAATGATGTCACAATAGGGCTAATGCAATAGCCACGTGCATGTAAAGCAGTGTTGTGTTTAAAAATAGCGACGGGGGTTTTCACCGAATGTAAATAAAAATTCTTAGTCCAGAGCCGAGGGATACAGATATAGATCGAGCAAATACAGTAACGTATCTAACGTATGGAGACAGTGAACACCAGAAAGACCAACTCAATGAAGTTTATGTAATTTATTTTTTATTTTGGGGTTTGCTCTTTTAGTTAAATGACTCATAACAAATTTGTTCTTACTTTTCAATTGGCTTGCACGTGAAATACCTTTGTTTTGTGCCTTTTCAGAATTTGATATATGTTGCAATGCTTATAGGACTTTGTCATATATTCTTATTTTATTTGCGGAAAAAGTAGCCGGCAAGAACGTTCAAGTAGCCGGTTTATTTTACGGGCTTCTGGCTGATTTCTACACCCCTGCGACTTCTTCCACCAGAATAGCTGGACGTCATTGTTATGATGCTGCAGTGTATTTTAAAAACAAACTCAATATGATTATCATGGGTGATATCATTGACTTTATCATCATTCTCGTAATAATATTTTTTCTCCAGAATTGACCACTGGGACAATGAACGTGAAAAGGTGGTTGTGCTGACCGCTAACTCCCTGCTTGTGTTCCGGTTCAATTTCATCACCAAGACCATCGTTGAGAGTCGTAGAGTCAGTCTACACATCGTTGACACCGTTATGATAGGCGATTTCCGCTACCCAGATTGGTCTGTTATGCCGTAAGTGATTAACATATACTTGAGATATTTATACCCCCACCACAAAATGTGGGTGGGGCTATATGGATTCGCTTTGTCACGTCCGTCCGTCAGTCCGTCCGTCTCCATTATCGTGTCCGCTCTATACATCCTATACCAATTGAAGGATTTTCTTCAAACTTTGTTGAAATGTTCACCTCAACAAGGGGATGTGCAGAACCCATGTTGCCCATGTGTCAGTTCAAGGTCAAGGTCACACTTGAAGGTCAAATATCAAACAATCAAATATTAGATATTATGTCGTGTCTGCTCTGTAAGTCCTACACTAATTGAAAGATTTTCTTTAATCTTGGCTCAAATGTTTACCTCAACAAGGGGATGTGCAGAACCCATGTTACTCTTTTGCCGGCTTAAGGTCAAAGTCACACTTGAAGGTCAAAAATTGACTTAGAAAATATTCTTAAATTTTAACATGTATTTGAACATTTCTGAAACTAAAAAA
This sequence comes from Sinonovacula constricta, assembly GCA_007844125.1. Classification (NCBI taxonomy): domain Eukaryota; kingdom Metazoa; phylum Mollusca; class Bivalvia; order Cardiida; family Solecurtidae; genus Sinonovacula; species Sinonovacula constricta. The sequence continues at coordinate 51,748,839 of CM017566.1, forward strand.
GTATTTGCTTGAAACTTAAAATATATATGAATTGTCACAATTAGGATATGCAGGTCAAGTTTCATAACTCTGTATTGCATTTGACAAAGTTATTCCCCTTTTAAGTCTTCAAATTTACATACAATCAAGTATTAGACAATATGTCGTGTCCGCTCTATAAATCCTATACTAATGAAAGAATTTTCTTCAAACTTTACTCAAATGTTCAACTCAACAAGGTTATGTGCAGAACCCATGTTACCTTTGTGCCGGCTAAAGGTCAAGGTCACACTTGAAGGTCAAAATTGACTTAGAAAATGTTCTTAAATTTTAACATGTACTTGAATATTTCTGAAATTAGCACAGGTATTTGCTTGAAACTTAAAAGATATATGACATATCACAAGTAAGATATGCAGGTCAAGTTTCATAACACTGTATTGCATTTTGACACAGTTATTCCCCTTTTTTAAGTCTTTTAATTTACTTACAATCAATACTAGACAATATGTCGTGTCTGCCCTATAAATTCTATACTAATGTAAAGATTTTCTTCAAACTTGACTCAAATGTTCACCCTAACTGGGCAATGTGCAGAACCCATCTTACCCTTGTACCAGCTTTGTCAAGGACATTGGTGGGGGTATGAATCGCATTCAGCGATAGTTCTAGTTGAATGTTGACCTGCTAACTTAGTTTGAAAAAAAATGCTTAACATATTTACTTCAACACATGCAGAAACATTATAAAGTTAAGATTTTGCTCAAGTTCAAATAATTTAAATCTATATGTCTTTTCGCATCATTAACAAATCATTGTAAAAGCTGACTACAGCAACTGTTCCAACTGGACGAGATATAAAATAAGAAATTTTTAGCATTCCGCCTATATAAGAAGTTTTCTTGCTGATAATATTTTAACTTAAGTAAAGTCTCAACTGAAAATTGATCTTACAATCATTAGAACTGTCAAAGTATGCCACTTACAGAAGAATTATAAGATATATGACAATAGAAAATCAGATATACTTCTTAAAAAATACATAAGATTACCATTTAGTAAGTTTACCCAAGATGTTCAAATGTGTGTGTATGCGCTTTCATCTTTTTTTAGGAAGCTTATATGGCACACACACACACAATGTATATGCATGGTAGTAAAACATTTAACAAGTAATTACAGGGTAAAAAAATCATTGCATATTTCTCCAGGGTTGTATCTTCGGATCGTCAACATGGGGGAATCCAGATCCGTTGGAACAAAGGAGAACAGCCGTCGTTTGGCCAGAGATGGAACCCGTGGTGTATTACCATTCCTTGGATCACCTTCTGTCATCACCCACTCATATACAACCCCAAGGAGTCGGAGACCGTAACGTACAACGTGGATGATTTCTACGAGTCCCTCATCCACAACATCAGTCAGGCCTACAGTCGCAAGCGCCCCGGGGAGAAGGTCACGGTGATTGAAGGACCGATCATGATGGAGAGCTACGCAAGCCTGTCCTCATTGGTGTTCAACCAATCAGGAGTAGGTTACTATAAAGACAGGAATGGTATGTGTTTCTAAGTTAAGAAACAAGCTTTTTGATTGGTTGATACAGCGCTATAGATGATGTAAGTCAGTGTATCAAATATACTTTGTTATTTTTGACAACACAAGTTAAATAAATACATGTAACTTTGGGATTGCACCTCATGAGTCATGAATCTAACACAGATAAGTCTTTTTTTCTTTTCTTTTTTTCTACTGGCTAAGTAACTGATTTTTCACATGAGAAGATAAGTAATTACCTTGCAACTTGGGGCTTGCAAAATAAATAATGAATATGATCACAATTATTACCTGGTGATTTGTAAATATGAAATGTTTGTTTTATACCATGACTTATCAGTGCTCCAGATAATTTTTTAGTCAATTACAAGATTTTTTCGGACAGTTTTTTAAATATCCAACCAGTTTCCTAGAAGAAGCCATTGCACTAATTGTACAGGGTGATTTTTACCCTAGCACATCATGTGGCATACCTCTGATTTGACTGCTAAATTCATGTGTAATTGTTTAAACTCAGCACCCGTATATTTTACCCTGCAAGTTTTTCCCCAACCGGTGTCTATTTTTTCTGCCTAGATAATTTTTACTGTAAACAAGACAATGAGGAAATAGATTGTAAATCGTTTTCTACTTCCCCAAATCGTTTTAGTACGATAAAATTTTAATTTCCATTCATTTTACATCAAAATCAATTTGTAAAAACGATGCTTACCTGAAGCACTGACTTATTACTGACTCATATTAAATTCTTTCCTTTATATAGATTTTATATGTCCACTATTTAAATCTGTGATTAAGCCTTGTATAAAGTGTGCTAGTTTGTTATTTCTTGAAGTCTTGTTTAGTTTATGACTGTTATTTTTTATAACTATAGAAAGCTGCATTGTTAACTTAATTGTCTTAAATGTAAAATGCATAAAAATATTTGCTCATGAATTATGACACTGGCTTTTTAAATTCCAAAGTTTCTTCTTGAAGTAGTAATTTATTTTTTAATTATTTTTGAAAACGGAGATCCAATAAATATTAGGAAGTCTGAAGTTCTTGGCAATATTCTCAAAAATGTAACAGCATGCAATAATTGTATAAATATACGTAATTAACATAATAAAATCAGTGAAAAAATGTGAGATTTTATGTAAAATACATTGTATTCTATTAATCTAATTATATGCTACTAAAATGTCATCAGAAGCAACTAAAACAACTTTAGTTTTTCCTTCTATATGCATAAGATGAACAGAGTGCAGATTCATTTTTATTCAGTTAGGTTTATAAAAAATGCATAGAAATAGAAAATTAATAAAATCATGACAAGTTTGTTCATGTTTATTCTGTTCCATTTTTTATATGTTGAAATCATGGACAACCAACATGTAGCAAGCAGTGTTTAATTCATAAATGTTTAAATTGTACAGTGAACTGCATTCCATGTTACCTGTTGTGTGGAGTGAAAGTATGTAAACAAAAAGAATTGTACATTTTATATATTTCTTATTTGTTGTTCTGAATATTTAATCTGATACTGTATTCTATGAATATAAAAATCCACAATTCATGTTTAAGGCATACATTGTTTGTTTTTTTCAATTTTCACATTTTCTATATTTATGGCAACAACAAATTACACGTTTCCACATCCGTATGTCCAATTGCTTTATTCTAAAGCTTGTATTAATAAACTCTACATTAATTTTCCACATTTTTTTTCAACTATACAGAAAAACTTCATAGGGAAAATTCAGAATTTCTTCTCTGTGAAACAATAATATACAACCTTTTTATTATTTTTTAATTCTTTACTATCTTCTTTACTTAACCCTTTCTTGCATGTTTACTAGTATGCCATTTTATGCCTTTATAAACCATTCACAATTATATGCCATTTTACGACTTTACAAACTATTCACAACCATTAGCAGAATCTGCATGACTAAGTGTTTATGTGTTGACTGGTTCAGCCTTAAATCTATTTTAACAAGTTGAACATACATTTATTAAAATCCTTTTATCTCTTTTAAAGAAAAACAAGAAAGTCAAGTGAACTTTCAAAATTATAGATGAATTATGAATGAATGGGTTAAGTTAACGTTATGTTATGCTATGTTATGCTTTTTTATTTTAAGTTTCGTGCTTAACAAGGATAAACAAAAAATAGTTGTTGATATTAAAAATCCTTATCTAATTACCATAAAGAGCTTTTAAAATGTATTTTATATTACCATGTTTTTTTTTTCACTTAATATTTATTTTTTTGTCAAAAATGTCAAACTTTAAAGTTTTTGACATTTTTGACAAAAAAGTACTAATGACCAAGTCGTGACAAGCTACTCAAAGCAATGTACTTTTTTAAATAATATTTTTGCAGTTAATATGAAATAAAAATACCTTAATAATACAATTTATGCAAACAGATTTGAGACTAAGCACAAAAATGTAATGGCCGTTATTTTTTTTTAGTAATCCGAAAAAGACCCAGCTATAGAATGTGAGCGTTTTTTTGACAGATTTATTTAATAAAATCCGGGGTGCACACATTCTATGAGCTATTGAAAAAATCCATTTTTCCCCAAGCCTAACTTGACAGCGGGAGGGTATATTGCCGATCGCCATCTGTAATTTATAATCATATTCTTGCAGTTTCATTTTTATTATTTAGTTTATTTATTTGTTTACTCCCTACACACGCGTAGATAGGATGTTCTATAAGTATTTATATAGCTTAAAGTTTGTGCAATATTTATCTATAATAATGATGATTATAACAACTTATAATAAAAAAAATGAGTGCATCATAATTCTAATTAGGCGACTCCCTTAATAACTTGGGTATTATATAATATTTTTAATGAACTCCATTGATAGCAAGTATGTATTTTGCTTGCATCTCCAAGAACATAGCATAACTCACTGTTTTGATCCTTGCAAGTTGTGTTTTAGTTTAGCTTTCTGTGTTTATCTTTTTGCTTCACTTTATATTTTATGCACTAAAGCTTTTGTTATTTATTTTCTTTTTTTAGAATGTCTCGACTATCATTTCTCTGGAAGAGCTTTCTGTAGATGGTCTAAATATGTATCAGTGGTTTCTTTATAAATCTTTGTACCATGTTTACCAATCTATCCTAGTTAAAAACCTTAACTTTAAAGACAAAATACCTTCAAAGTATTTTAAGGCATTGTTGAATCCCATGCAATTTCCTTTTCTTTTTTTCTTTTTTTCATTTATAAAGGGACGTTACTCAAGCTATTTAAATCCCACCTTCTTACCTCCCTTTTGGGAAGGTCTTGTTAAATAGTTACTGAAGAAGATAATAGTATTTTTCAACTTTTTGGAACAATGACAACTGCAATATGCTCATAAAATTGTAACTTATTAATTGTAATATGAATGAGTTACTGTGCTTAAGCTCTTTTTGAACAATAAGCCAATTAAAAAATAAAAGACTATTTCTCAGTATTTAAAAATAGCTGCCCACATGAGAGATGACTAACACATTTCTTTAATTTCGAAAACAGGGAATCTGCACAAGGCTTTAACTCTATCACTTTGATTTGTCACATCTTAATTACAAGGTGAGTGTCGACCTTACTGATACAATAACTGAAATATGCTAAAAAGTGGGAGACTCTGACTTTTAAGTTCAAAATTATTTGAAAATGAAGGGTATTTTACTCATTTGCAGAAATCTACTTGGAAACAGATAATTTGATTCTTTGTTTATTTAAAAAAAAAAAAACAGTTTCCGAGTGAAAATCTCCCACTTAGGCCCCAAGAAAAAGTTCAAATGCATGTTGATCTTACTTCACGTTATGACTTGTAGTTGGTGAGCCTTATTCTTTTGTTCTTCATAAAATGATAAAATGTATTGCTATTTGCTGTTATTTATTTGTGTTGTGTGATGTATAGATTTACACTCTTTACTTAACCATATCATGTATTTTTTTTATATTTTTTTATGTTGTGCCATGACTCTTGTATGAGACTGTATATTCACTTCAGTAGCTGCTGTTAACTTGTTTGATTCTATCTATAAATTTATTAGTGTTGAGTGTTATCTTAGGTCCCAGATAAGAGAAGTACAGCTCCTGCTAATTCCCAATAAATTGTCTCAACCAGTCAATTTCACTGAGTCAAACTAATTCCTTCATTTCTCCTCCAAACCCTTTATACCTGGTACTCATTAGAAACGTCTCGATCAGACAATTTCAATGAGTACTCACACTATAAGGTTTGGTTGAGAATTATGGAATACAGGGAGTCCTAGTAACTCCTTCATTTCTCCTCCAAACCATACTAACTCCTTCATTTCTCCTCCAAACCCTTTATACCTAGTACTCATTAGAATCGTCTCCACACGACATTTTGAATGAGTACCCACACTATAAGGTTTGGTTGAGAATTATGGGATATATGGGTAGACAAATTTAGATTTACTCTGCTTATCTGGAACCGTGGTTCTGGTATAGATTTATTCTGGAACTGTAAAGCATTTGTTTTACAGAAACATATTCTATCCTGGTCACAGATAAGAACATGTACTTTGAGAATCATGTGTGTCCAATTTCCTGCCTTTTTTCCTTCCTTATTCAACAAGATAAGATTGTATGTGCATGTTGTAATATGAAGCAATCACCATTAGTAAAAAAAATATTATATTTCTGCAGTAACTAAATTCATATACTAAAATATATTCTTCCCACAAGGGAGATAACTTTGTGTAATTTAAGTGGTTAGAGTAATGTACCCTTATGAAGGGGAAAAAAGGGAATTTTCAACAACAAAAATGTCATTTCGCTGTGACTTGATAATTAAGGGCAGTAAGTGTGTTGCATTCTAGCTGTGAAAGGACACGTTGTGGGGAAAAACTGTTTGAAAGTTAAAAAAAATGTAATAAGCATTATGCTACAAAAGAATTAGTTTTACTCAGGCAATGAATTCTTGTAAATAAATGACTATATAAACAAGTTTCTTCTTTCTTAGCGAATAAGAAATGAATGTTAATTGTCCAGAAAGACTTGCAGGATGGTCCTCGCTGGTACCGTGGTTGTTGATTTTGCCAAAAAATGAAATTAATAAACATACCTTACTTATTTTTTTCCTCTTTAACCTGAACAACTATGTAATTTTAAGTCTTTTTCTCTTCACAAACTAGAAATGAAAGTTGCTTTTTTAATTATTTATCTACCGGTAGGTGAAACAGTGTAAACAGTAAACAGATGGCGATTCGTATGCATATATACAGGAACTTTTGGATTACCACGATACTAGCAATGACGCAGTACCAGTGAGGACCACAATATATATTCAAATAAACATTGACCTGAAATGTACCGATTTGGGCCAAGCATGGGACTTGCATCTTTAAAAATAGTGAAGGGTCCATACCTTTAAGCACATAGCCTAAGCAATAAAAATTGTGAATTGACATCATTTTAGAAAGTATTTCTGGCATCATATGCTTGAAAGAAATATTTTTATTCACTTGACAATTCTGTTGTTTTGTGTTTTTTGTGCTCAAATTTTAATTTATCAATCTAGCTTTAGAAACTGAAAAAGCTGTTTGGTTAAATATTATTTGTGTTTTGTTTTAGTGCTGTCTATTTTACACCTCTAAGTCTATTGTATGTTTGAGAAAATATTACATTTTTTCTTTACAAGCAAGTTGTAGTTTGTGTTCATCCGTCTCCAGATATTTAAATCAAATGCACATTTTTAAATTGGATCACAGAAACACTTATTAAACTCTTGCAATAATGTTTTTTTCCAACGAGATTTCATTAGTCAATCTCATACAAAGTTACTACCAATTAAAAAAATTTAGGTGATTATCACCAAGGGGTATAATGGAAGGCACTGGGTAGACACCATCGTCGGATACCCACGGTTGATTCTATTACGATATTCTCTATTCATCACACGTGGACAAATTGCTACTCAGTTCGTCGTTTTGTTTGAATAGAACAGAACAGACATTATCAAATCAGATGATAGGTTACAAAATTAAATACTCTTCAATCGGAAGATCAATACGGTGACCTGAGAACATAAACATGGCGACCGGTACAGCGCATCGCAAGTGTAAAATATGTCTGTCAGCGATCCGCGACAAATGTTCTTACAGATCTTTGGGCACTCCAGCAAGTTTAGAAAAATACATGTCGGTTTTAAACGAAATCGGTATCCTTGCCCATGAAGACAGTGACGTTGCTTGACAATGATATCGAAGTGGTATGAAAGTGTAAACTTGATTGGTTGGCAGATTCGCTGGATGGTCTCAGCGAACCAATCGGATTGCGGCATTTCATAGTAAGCAAAGCGACGAAATGAGTAGCAATTTGCCCACGGGTTATGAATGGAGAGTAACGAAATAGAATCAACCGTGGGTATCCGACGATGGGTAGACACTGAATGGTGGCATTAATAAATAAAGTCTCTTGAATAATCCCATAATGCAATAAGGTCTTTTAATTTGTTTTACTCGGTTTTTATGCTTGTGCTCTTTGGAGTGTGTGTTGACTACCCAGGTTAACCATCTTCAAAAAACACTTCCATTTACTTTGCTAAGACTCAAGCAAATATGAGGGTACTTGCACGACTGGCTGGCCCTGTGTCAGGATAATGTGACTAGGTGTGGTGTTCACGGCATGCTATACACAGTGAAGGCAGCACTATATATGCTTCAAGTGGACACCGTCTCCAGATAACTGAAATACTGTTGGTGGGACGATAAACCCAATAAACATAAACATGTATAGGTGCTGACAGGTTACTGATACTGTTGGTTGGACGATTAACCCAATAAACATAAACATGTATATGTGCTGACAGGTTACTGATACTGTTGGTTGGACGATTACCCCAATAAACATAAACATGTATAGGTGCTGACAGGTTACTGATACTGTTGGTTGGACGATTAACCCAATAAACATAAACATGTATAGGTGCTGACAGGTTACTGATACTGTTGGTTGGACGATTAACCCAATAAATAAATAAATAGGTGCTGACATGTTACTGATACTGTTGGTGGGACGATAAACACTATAAACATGTATATGTACTGACAGGTTACTGATACTGTTGGTGGGACGATAAACCCAATAAACATGTATAGGTGCTGACAGCTTACTGATACTGTTGGTGGGACGATAAACCCAATAAACATGTATAGGTACTGACAGGTTACTGATACTGTTGGTGGGACGATAAACCCAATAAACATATGTAGGTGCTGACAGGTTACTGATACTGTTGGTTGGACGATTAACCCAATAAACATAAACATGTATAGGTGCTGACAGGTTACTGATACTGTTGGTTGGACGATTAACCCAATAAACATAAACATGTACTTTGCTAAGACTCAAGCAAATATGAGGGTACTTGCACGACTGGCTGGCCCTGTGTCAGGATAATGTGACTAGGTGTGGTGTTCACGGCATGCTATACACAGTGAAGGCAGCACTATATATGCTTCAAGTGGACACCGTCTCCAGATAACTGAAATACTGTTGGTGGGACGATAAACCCAATAAACATAAACATGTATAGGTGCTGACAGGTTACTGATACTGTTGGTTGGACGATTAACCCAATAAACATAAACATGTATATGTGCTGACAGGTTACTGATACTGTTGGTTGGACGATTACCCCAATAAACATAAACATGTATAGGTGCTGACAGGTTACTGATACTGTTGGTTGGACGATTAACCCAATAAACATAAACATGTATAGGTGCTGACAGGTTACTGATACTGTTGGTTGGACGATTAACCCAATAAATAAATAAATAGGTGCTGACATGTTACTGATACTGTTGGTGGGACGATAAACACTATAAACATGTATATGTACTGACAGGTTACTGATACTGTTGGTGGGACGATAAACCCAATAAACATGTATAGGTGCTGACAGCTTACTGATACTGTTGGTGGGACGATAAACCCAATAAACATGTATAGGTACTGACAGGTTACTGATACTGTTGGTGGGACGATAAACCCAATAAACATATGTAGGTGCTGACAGGTTACTGATACTGTTGGTTGGACGATTAACCCAATAAACATAAACATGTATAGGTGCTGACAGGTTACTGATACTGTTGGTTGGACGATTAACCCAATAAACATAAACATGTATAGGTGCTGACAGGTTACTGATACTGTTGGTTGGACGATTAACCCAATAAACATAAACATGTATAGGTGCTGGCAGGTTACTGATACTGTTGAAGGGACGATTAACCCAATAAACATGTATAGGTGCTGGCAGGTTACTGATACTGTTGGTTGGACGATTAACCCAATAAACATAAACATGTATAGGTGCTGACAGGTTACTGATACTGTTGGTGGGACGATTAATACAATAAACATAAACATGTATAGGTGCTGACAGGTTACTGATACTGCTGGTGGGACGATTAACCCAATAAACATAAACATGTATAGGTGCTGACAGGTAACTGATACTGTTGGTTGGACGATTAACCCAATAAACATAAACATGTATAGGTGCTGACAGGTTACTGATCCTGCTGGTGGGACGATTAATACAATAAACATAAACATGTATAGGTGCTGACAGGTTACTGATACTGCTGGTGGGACGATTAACCCAATAAACATAAACATGTATAGGTGCTGACAGGTAACTGATACTGTTGGTTGGACGATTAACCCAATAAACATAAACATGTATAGGTGCTGACAGGTTACTGATACTGTTGGTTGGACGATTAACCCAATAAACATAAACATGTATAGGTGCTGACAGGTTACTGATACTGTTGAAGGGACGATTAACACAATAAACATAAACATGTATATGTGCTGACAGCTTACTGGTACTGCTGGTGGGACGATAAACCCAATAACATAAACATGTATAGGTGCTGACAGGTTACTGATACTGTTGGTGGGACGATTAACCCAATAAACATAAACATGTATAGGTGCTGACAGGTTACTGATACTGTTGGTGGGACGATAAACCCAATAAACATAAACATGTATAGGTGCTGACAGCTTACTGATACTGTTGGTTGGACGATTAACACAATAAACATAAACATGTATAGGTGCTGACAGGTTACTGATACTGTTGGTGGGACAATTAACCCAATAAACATGTATAGGTGCTGACAGGTTACTGATCCTGCTGGTGGGACGATTAACCCAATAAACATAAACATGTATAGGTGCTGACAGGTTACTGATACTGCTGGTGGGACGATTAACCCAATAAACATGTAAAGGTGCTGACAGGTAACTGATACTGTTGGTGGGACGATTAACCCAATAAACATAAACATGTATATGTGCTGACAGGTTACTGATACTGTTGGTGAGACGATAAACCCAATAAACATAAACATGTATAGGTGCTGACAGCTTACTGATACTGTTGGTGGGACGATAAACCCAATAAACATGTAAAGGTGCTGACAGGTTACTGATACTGTTGGTGGGACGATTAACCCAATAAACATGTATAGGTGCTGGCAGCTTACTGATACTGTTGGTGGGACGATAAACCCAATAAGCATGTATAGATGCTGACAGGTTACTGATACTGCTGGTGGGACGATAAACCCAATAAACATAAACATGTATAAGGTGCTGACAGGTTACTGATACTGTTGGTTGGACGATTAACCCAATAAACATAAACATGTATAGGTTGCTGACAGGTTACTGATACTGTTGCTGGGACGATTTACCCATTAAACATGTATAGGAGCTGACAGCTTACTGATACTGCTGGTGGGACGATAAACCCAATAAACATGTATAGGTGCTGACAGCTTACTGATACTGTTGGTGGGACGATAAACATAAACATGTATAGGTGCTGACAGGTTACTGATACTGTTGGGCGGGACAATAAACATGTATAGGTGCTGACAGTTACTGATACTGTTGTGGGACAATAAACATGTATAGGTGCTGACAGGTTACTGATACTGTTGGTGGGACGATAAACCCAATAAACATGTATAGGTGCTGACAGGTTACTGATACTGTTGGTGGGAAATAAACATGTATAGGTGCTGACAGGTTACTGATACTGTTGGTCGGACGATTAACCCAATAAACATATAGGTGCTGACAGGTTACTGATACTGTTGGTTGGACGATTAACCCAATAAACATAAACATGTATAGGTGCTGACAGGTTACTGATACTGTTGGGGACGATTAACCCAATAACATAAACATGTATAGGTGCTGGCAGGTTACTGATACTGTTGGTTGGACGATTAACCCAATAAACATAAACATGTATAGGTGCTGACAGGTTACTGATACTGTTGGGGACGATTAACCCAATAAACATAAACATGTATAGGTGCTGACAGGTTACTGATACTGTTGGGGACGATTAACCAATAAACATAAACATGTATAGGTGCTGACAGCTTACTGATACTGTTGGGACGATAACCCAAAACATAAACATGTATAGGTGCTGACAGGTTACTGATACTGTTGGTGGGACGATTAACCCAATAAACATAAACATGTATATGTGCTGAACATGTTACTGATACTGTTGTGGGACGATAAACCCAATAAACATAAACATGTATAGGTGCTGACAGGTTACTGATACTGTTGGTGGGACGATTAACACAATAAACATAAACATGTATAGGTGCTGACAGGTTACTGATACTGTTGGTGGGACAATTAACCCAATAAACATGTATAGGTGCTGACAGGTTACTGATTCCTGCTGGTGGGACGATTAACACATAAACATAAACATGTATAGGTGCTGACAGGTTACTGATACTGCTGGTGGGACGATTAACCCAATAAACATGTAAAGGTGCTGACAGGTAACTGATACTGTTGGTGGACGATTAACCCAATAAACATGTATATGTGCTGACAGGTTACTGATACTGTTGGTGAGACGATAAACCCAATAACATAAACATGTATAGGTGCTGACAGCTTACTGATACTGTTGGTGGGACGATAACCCAATAAACATGTAAAGGTGCTGACAGGTTACTGATACTGTTGGTGGGACGATTAACCCAATAAACATGTATAGGTGCTGGCAGCTTACTGATACTGTTGGTGGGACGATAAACCCAATAAGCATGTATAGATGCTGACAGGTACTGATACTGCTGGTGGGACGATAAACCCAATAAACATAAACATGTATAGGTGCTGACAGGTTACTGATACTGTTGGTTGGACGATTAACCCAATAAACATAAACATGTATAGGTGCTGACAGGTTACTGATATGTTGCTGGGACGATTAACCCATTAACATGTATAGGAGCTGACAGCTTACTGGTACTGCTGGTGGGACGATAAACCCAATAAACATGTATAGATGCTGACAGGTTACTGATACTGCTGGTGGGACGATAAACCCAATAAACATAAACATGTATAGATGCTGACAGGTTACTGATACTGTTGGTGGGACGATAAACCCAATAAGCATGTATAGATGCTGACAGGTTACTGATACTGCTGGTGGGACGATAAACCCAATAAACATAAACATGTATAGGTGCTGACAGGTTACTGATACTGTTGGTTGGACGATTAACCCAATAAACATAAACATGTATAGGTGCTGACAGGTTACTGATACTGTTGCTGGGACGATAACCCATTAAACATGTATAGGTGCTGACAGGTACTGGATACTGTTGTTGGACGATTAACCCAATAAACATAAACATGTTATATGTACTGACAGGTTACTGATACTGCTGGTGGGACGATAAACCCCAATAAACATGTATAGGTGCTGACAGCTTACTGATACTGTTGGTGGACGATAAACATAAACATGTATAGGTGCTGACAGGTTACTGATACGTTGGTCGGGACAATAACATGTATAGGTGCTGACAGGTTACTGATACTGTTGGTGGGACAATAAACATGTATAGGTACTGACAGTTACTGATCTGTTGGTGGGACGATAAACCCAATAAACATAAATATGTATAGGTGCTGACAGGTTACTATAACATTTGAGGAAGTACACTATGGGTTTCAAGTTGCCAGTTTTTGATATAACTGAAGATTAGTGATTGACAAATTCCTTTCTTTGAGTATAAAAAAAAATATTTATGGTAAAGCTGAGAGTATTTGGCAGGTAGCCGACTACATATACATACATTTCAATATAAGGGAGGCAAAAGCGAAAGGGGAGGCATGAAAACAAAACTTACATTTTATGATCGTCCTAATAATGCGCTGTTAATTGCATTAGAAAATTCAAGGGGGTGCCCGTGGGGTAGTGGTAGTGTCGCCGATTTGTAACTCCTCTGACTGCTTAGCCTTTCACCGCGTGGGTTCAGAGTCCCGTTCGGGGCGACGGACTTAATTTGGGAAGGTCTTCCAGCTGACTTGCGGTGCGCCGGTGGTTCTACCCAGACATTTGACTGGGGTCTTCCTCCACCAAAAGCTGGACGTCGCCACAATGTTATGTCAAAAACAAACAAAAACACAGAAAATTTGGAAAGAAACCGTTCTTGTTCCGTATCATGTATTACGAAGCCACAACGTGTATGCATATCGCATTAGCATTATCGGTTCGTCGGCGTCAAATTTCATACCTAGCCTATAATTTCCCGTTACATTTGAAATAACACCGTTAACAAAGAAATCCTGAATACGACACCTTCGGTTTCTATAGAAACGAACCTTTATGTAAATGCCCAATTATATTTACCTTGTGATATGATAATCGCTCATTCACGTTAAAGTTCTTTGTGTTTATTTTTACAATTTTCAATATAGTACCTAGGTAAGAAGGAAAACTGCTTATTGTTGATGCATCCATCTCACCCCCAGTAAAAATGAAGGAAAGCTGCTGTATGTTGATGCATTCACCTCTCCCCCAGTAAAATGAAGGAAAGCTGCTGTATTGTTGATGCATTCACCATCTCCCTCAGTAAAAATGAAGGGAAACTGCCTTATTGTTGATGCATTCACCTCGCACCAGTAAAAGTTAAGGAAAACTGCCCTTTATTGGTTGATGCATTCACCTCTGCCCCCAGTAAGAATGAAGGAAAGCTGCATTGTATTGTTGAGTGCATTCACCTCTCCCCCGTAAAATGAAGGGAAAACTGCCTTTATTGTTGATGCAATCCCCCTCGCCCCCAGGAAAATAAAGGAAAACTGCCTTATTTGTTTGATGCATCCACCTTGCCCCCCAGTAAAATGGAAGAAAAACTGCCCTTATTGTTTGATGCATCCAATCTCCGTCCCCCCCCGAGTAAAAGTTAAGGAAACTGACTGCCTTACTTGTTGATGCGATCCAACATTGCCCCACAGTAAAATGAAGGAGGAAAAACTGCTTTATTGTGATGCATCCACCCTCGCCCCCCCAGTAAAATGAAGGAAAACTGCATTAGTGTTCGATGCATCCCTAACCTCGTCCCCCAGTAAAATGAAGGAAGGAAAACTGCTAGTATTGTTGATGTCGCAATTCACCTCGCCCCCGAGTAAAGATGGAAGGAAAACTGCTTATTGTTGATGCATCCACCTCGCCCCCAGTAAAATGAAGGAAACTGCTTTAGTGTTGATGCATCCACCTCGCCCCCAGTAAAATGAAGGAACTGCTATATTGTTGATGCATCCACCTCGCCCCCGTAAAATGAAGAAAAACTGCTATATTGTTGATGCATCCACCTCGCCCCCGGTAAAATGAAGGAACACTGCTATATTGTTGATGCATCCACCTCGCCCCCAGTAAAATGAAGGAAAATTGCTTTATTGTTGATGCATCCACCTCGCCCCCAGTAAAATGAAGGAAACTGCTATATTGTTGATGCATCCACCTCGCCCCCAGTAAAATGAAGGAAAATTGCTTATTGTTGATGCATTCACCTCGCCCCCAGTAAAATGAAGGAAAACTGCTATATTGTTGATGCATCCACCTCGCCCCCAGTAAAATGAAGGAAAACTGCTATATTGTTGATGCATCCACCTCGCCCCCAGTAAAATTAAGGAAAATTGCTTTATTGTTGATGCATCCACCTCGCCCCCAGTAAAATGAAGGAAAACTGCATTATTGTTGATGCATCGACCTCGCCCCCAGTAAAATGAAGGAAAAACTGCTTTATTGTTGATGCATCGACCTCGCCCCCAGTAAAATGAAGGAAAACTGCTTTATTGTTGATGCATCCACCTCGTCCCCAGTAAAATGAAGGAAAAACTGCCTTATTGTTGATGCATCCACCTCGCCCCCAGTAAAATGAAGGAAAACTGGTATATCGTTGATGCATCCACCTCGCCCCCAGTAAAATGAAGGAAAACTGCTATATCGTTGATGCATCCACCTCGCCCCCAGTAAAATGAAGGAAAACTGCATTATTGTTGATGCATCGACCTCGCCCCCAGTAAAATGAAGGAAAAACTGCTTTATTGTTGATGCATCGACCTCGCCCCCAGTAAAATGAAGGAAAACTGGTTTATTGTTGATGCATCCATCTCTCCCCCAGTAAAATGCAGGAAAACTGCATTATTGTTGATGCATCCACCTCGCCCCCAGTAAAATGAAGGAAAACTGGTATATCGTTGATGCATCCACCTCGCCCCAGTTAAAATGAAGGAAAACTGCTCTATTGTTGATGCATCCATCTCTCCCCCCAGTAAAATGAAGGAAAACTGCATAATTGTTGATGCATCCATCTCTCCCCCAGTAAAATGAAGGAAAACTGCATTATTGTTGATGCATCCACCTCGCCCCCAGTTAAAATGAAGGAAAACTGCCTTATTGTTGATGCATCCACCTCGCCCCCAGTAAAATGAAGGAAAACTGCTATATTGTTGATGCATCCACCTCGCCCCCCAGTAAAATGAAGGAAAACTGCCTTATTGTTGATGCATCCACCTCGCCCTCAGTAAATGAAGGAAACTGCATAATTGTTGATGCATCCACCTCGCCCCCAGTTAAAATGAAGGAAAACTGGCCTTATTGTTGATGCATCCACCTCGCCCCAGTAAAATGAAGGAAAACTGCTATATTGTTGATGCATCCACCTCGCCCCCAGTAAAATGAAGGAAAATGCCTTATTGTTGATGCATCCACCTCGCCCTCAGTAAAATGAAGGAAACTGCATAATTGTTGATGCATCCACCTCGCCCCCAGTAAAATGAAGGAAAACTGCTATATTGTTGATGCATCGACCTCGCCCTCAGTAAAATGAAGGAAACTGCATAATTGTTGATGCATCCACCTCGCCCCCAGTAAAATGAAGGAAACTGCATAATTGTTGATGCATCCACCTCGCCCCCAGTAAAATGAAGGAAACTGCATAATTGTTGATGCATCCACCTCGCCCTCAGTAAAATGAAGGAAACTGCATAATTGTTGATGCATCCACCTCGCCCTCAGTAAAATGAAGGAAAACTGCTTATTGTTGATGCATCCACCTCGCCCCCAGTAAAATGAAGGAAAACTGCATATTGTTGATGCATCCACCTCGCCCCAGTAAAATGAAGGAAAACTGCCTTATTGTTGATGCATCCACCTCGCCCCCAGTAAAATGAAGGAAAACTGCATAATTGTTGATGCATCCACCTCGCCCCAGTAAATGAAGGAAACTGCATATTGTTGATGCATCCACCTCGCCCCCAGTAAAATGAAGGAAACTGCATAATTGTTGATGCATCCACCTCGCCCCAGTAAAATGAAGGAAACTGCATATTGTTGATGCATCCACCTCGCCCAGTAAAATGAAGGAAACTGCTTATTGTTGATGCATCCACCTCGCCCCAGTAAAATGAAGGAAACTGCTTATTGTTGATGCATCCACCTCGCCCCCAGTAAAATGAAGGAAACTGCATATTGTTGATGCATCCACCTCGCCCCAGTAAAATGAAGGAAACTGCATATTGTTGATGCATCCACCTCGCCCCCAGTAAAATGAAGGAAACTGCATAATTGTTGATGCATCCACCTCGCCCCCAGTAAAATGAAGGAAAACTGCTATATTGTTGATGCATCCACCTCGCCCCAGTAAAATGAAGGAAACTGCATATTGTTGATGCATCCACCTCGCCCAGTAAAATGAAGGAAAACTGCCTTATTGTTGATGCATCCACCTCGCCCCAGTAAAATGAAGGAAAACTGCCTTATTGTTGATGCATCCACCTCGCCCCCAGTAAAATGAAGGAAAACTGCTTATTGTTGATGCATCCACCTCGCCCCCAGTAAAATGAAGGAAAACTGCTTATTGTTGATGCATCCACCTCGCCCCAGTAAAATGAAGGAAACTGCATATTGTTGATGCATCCACCTCGCCCCCAGTAAAATGAAGGAAAACTGCTATATTGTTGATGCATCCACCTCGCCCCCAGTAAAATGAAGGAAAACTGCCTTATTGTTGATGCATCCACCTCGCCCCAGTAAAATGAAGGAAACTGCATATTGTTGATGCATCCACCTCGCCCCCAGTAAAATGAAGGAAAACTGCTATATTGTTGATGCATCCACCTCGCCCCCAGTAAAATGAAGGAAACTGCATATTGTTGATGCATCCACCTCGCCCCAGTAAAATGAAGGAAAACTGCCTTATTGTTGATGCATCCACCTCGCCCCCAGTAAAATGAAGGAAAACTGCCTATTGTTGATGCATCCACCTCGCCCCCAGTAAAATGAAGGAAAACTGCCTTATTGTTGATGCATCCACCTCGCCCCAGTAAAATGAAGGAAAACTGCATATTGTTGATGCATCCACCTCGCCCCCAGTAAAATGAAGGAAAACTGCTATATTGTTGATGCATCCACCTCGCCCCAGTAAAATGAAGGAAACTGCTATATTGTTGATGCATCCACCTCGCCCCCAGTAAAATGAAGGAAAACTGCCTTATTGTTGATGCATCCACCTCGCCCCCAGTAAAATGAAGGAAAACTGCCTTATTGTTGATGCATCCACCTCGCCCTCAGTAAAATGAAGGAAACTGCTATATTGTTGATGCATCCACCTCGCCCCCAGTAAAATGAAGGAAAACTGCCTTATTGTTGATGCATCCACCTCGCCCTCAGTAAAATGAAGGAAACTGCTATATTGTTGATGCATCCACCTCGCCCCCAGTAAAATGAAGGAAAACTGCCTTATTGTTGATGCATCCACCTCGCCCCCAGTAAAATGAAGGAAACTGCTATATTGTTGATGCATCCACCTCGCCCCCAGTAAAATGAAGGAAAACTGCCTTATTGTTGATGCATCCACCTCGCCCCCAGTAAAATGAAGGAAAACTGCCTTATTGTTGATGCATCCACCTCGCCCCCAGTAAAATGAAGGAAACTGCTATATTGTTGATGCATCCACCTCGCCCCCAGTAAAATGAAGGAAAACTGCTTATTGTTGATGCATCCACCTCGCCCTCAGTAAAATGAAGGAAACTGCTATATTGTTGATGCATCCACCTCGCCCCCAGTAAAATGAAGGAAAACTGCCTTATTGTTGATGCATCCACCACGCTCCAGTAAAATGAAGGAAAACTGCCTTATTGTTGATGCATCCACCTCGCCCCCAGTAAAATGAAGGAAACTGCTATATTGTTGATGCATCCACCTCGCCCCCAGTAAAATGAAGGAAACTGCTATATTGTTGTGCATCCATCCACCTCGCCCCCAGTAATATAAAGGAAACTGCTATATGTTGATGCATCCACCTCGCCTCCAGTAAAATGAAGGAAAACTGCTATATTGTTGATGCATCCACCTCGCCCCCAGTAAAATGAAGGAAACTGCCTTATTGTTGATGCATCCACCTCGCCCTCAGTAAAATGAAGGAAACTGCTATATTGTTGATGCATCCACCGCGTCCCCAGTAAAATGAAGAAAAACTGCCTTATTGTTGATGCATCCACCTCGCCCTCAGTAAAATGAAGGAAAACTGCCTTATTGTTGATGCATCCACCTCGCCCCCAGTAAAATGAAGGAAAACTGCTATATTGTTGATGCATCCACCTCGCCCTCAGTAAAATGAAGGAAACTGCTATATTGTTGATGCATCCACCGCGTCCCCAGTAAAATGAAGAAAACTGCCTTATTGTTGATGCATCCACCTCGCCCTCAGTAAAATGAAGGAAAACTGCCTTATTGTTGATGCATCCACCTCGCCCTCAGTAAAATGAAGGAAACTGCATAATTGTTGATGCATCCACCTCGCCCTCAGTAAAATGAAGGAAAACTGCCTTATTGTTGATGCATCCCACCTCGGCCCCCAGTAAAAATGAAGGAAAACTGCATAATTGTTGATGCATCCACCTCGCCTCAGTAAAATGAAGGAAAACTGCCTTATTGTTGATGCAATCCACCTCGCCCCCAGTAAAATGAAGGAAAACTGCATAATTGTTGATGCCTCCACCTCGCCCCCAGTAAAATGAAGGAAACTGCATAATTGTTGATGCATCCACCTCGCCCCCAGTAAAATGAAGGAACTGCATAATTGTTGATGCATCCCACCTCGCCCTCAGTAAAATGAAGGAAACTGCATAATTGTTGATGCATCCACCTCGCCCTCAGTAAATGAAGGAAAACTGCCTTATTGTTGATTGCATCCACCTCGCCCCCAGTAAAATGAAGGAAACTGCTTTATTGTGATGCATCCACCTCGCCCCCAGTAAAATGAAGGAAACTGCATAATTGTTGATGCATCCACCTCGCCCCCAGTAAAATGAAGGAAACTGCATAATTGTTGATGCATCCACCTCGCCCCCAGTAAAATGAAGGAAACTGCATAATTGTGATGCATCCCACCTCGCCCCCAGTAAATATGAAGGAAAACTGCTATATTGTTGATGCATCCACCTCGCCCATCAGTAAAATGAAGGAAACTGCATAATTGTTGATGCATCCACCTCGCCCTCAGTAAAAATGAAGGAAAACTGCCTTATTGTTGATGCATCCACCTCGCCCCCAGTAAAATGAAGGAAACTGCCTTATTGTTGATGCATCCACCTCGCCCCCAGTAAAATGAAGGAAAACTGCCTTATTGTTGATGCATCCCACATCGCCCCCAGTATAAATGAAGGAAAACTGCCTTATTGTTGATGCATCCACCTCGCCCTCAGTAAAATGAAGGAAACTGCATAATTGTTGATGCATCCACCTCGCCCCCAGTAAAATGAAGGAAAACTGCTATATTGTTTGATGCATCCACCTCGCCCTCCAGTAAAATGAAGGAAAACTGCCTTATTGTTGATGCATCCACCTCGCCCTCAGTTAAAATGAAGGAAACTGCATAATTGTTGATGCATCCCCACCTCGCCCCCAGTAAAATGAAGGAAAACTGCTATATTGTTGATGCATCCACCTCGCCCCCAGTAAAATGAAGGAAACTGCATAATTGTTGATGCATCCACCTCGCCCTCAGTAAAATGAAGGAAAACTGCCTTAGTGTTGATGCATCCACCTCGCCCCCAGTAAAATGAAGGAAAAACTGCTATATGTTGATGCATCCACCTCGCCCCCCAGTAAAATGAAGGAAACTGCCTTATTGTTGATGCAGCCACCTCGCCCTCAGTAAAATGAAGGAAACTGCATAATTGTTGATGCATCCACCTCGCCCCAGTAAAATGAAGGAAAAACTGCTATATTGTTGATGCATCCACCTCGCCCCCAGTAAAATGAAGGAAACTGCTATATTGTTGATGCATCCACCTCGCCCCCAGTAAAATGAAGGAAAACCTGCCTTATTGTGATGCATCCACCCTCGCCCCCAGTAAAATGAAGGAAAACTGCCTTATTGTTGATGCATCCACCTCGCCCTCAGTAAAATGAAGGAAACTGCTATATTGTTGATGCATCCACCCCCTTCGCCCCCAGTAAATGAAGGAAAACATGCCTTATTGTTGATGCATCCACCTCGCCCTCAGTAAAATGAAAGGAAACTGCTATATTGTTGATGCATCCACCTCGCCCCCAGTAAAATGAAGGAAAACTGCCTTATTGTTGATGCATCCACCTCGCCCCCAGTAAAATGAAGGAACCTGCTATATTGTTGATGCATCCACCTCGCCCCCAGTAAATGAAGGAAAACTGCCTTATTGTTGATGGGCATCCACCTCGCCCCCAGTAAAATGAAGGAAACTGCTTATTGTTGATGATCCACCTCGCCCCCAGTAAAATGAAGGAAACTGCTATATGTTGATGCATCGCACCTCGCCCCCAGTAAATGAAGGAAAACTGCCTTATTGTTGATGGCATCCACCTCGCCCTCAGTAAAATGAAGGAAACTGCTATATTGTTGATGCATCCACCTCGCCCCCCAGTAAAATGAAGGAAAACTGCCTTATTGTTGATGCAGTCACCACGCCTCCAGTAAAATGAAGGAAAAAACTGCCTTATTGTTGATGCATCCACCTCGCCCCCCAGTAAAATGAAGGAAAACTGCTATATTGTTGATGCATCCACCTCGCCCCCAGTAAAATAAGGAACTGCTATATTGTTGATGCATCCACCTCGCCCGCAGTAATATAAAGGAAACTGCTATATTGTTGATGCAATCCACCTCGCCTCCAGTAAAATGAAGGAAAACTGCTATATTGTTGATGCATCCACCTCGCCCCCAGTAAAAATGAAGGAAAACTGCCTTATTGTTGATGCATCCACCTCGCCCTCAGTAAAATGAAGGAAACTGCTATATTGTTGATGCATCCACACCGCGTCCCCAGTAAAATGAAGAAAAACTGCCTTATTGTTGATGCATCCACCTCGCCCTCAGTAAAATGAAGGAAAACTGCCTTATTGTTGATGCATCCACCTCGCCCCCAGTAAAATGAAGGAAAACTGCTATATTGTTGATGCATCCACCTCGCCCTCAGTAAAATGAAGGAAACTGCTATATTGTTGATGCATCCACCGCGTCCCCAGTAAAATGAAGAAAAACTGCCTTATTGTTGATGCATCCACCTCGCCCTCAGTAAAATGAAGGAAAACTGCCTTATTGTTGATGCATCCACCTCGCCCTCAGTAAAATGAAGGAAAACTGCATTATTGTTGATGCATCCACCTCGCCCCCAGTAAAATGAAGGAAACTGCTATATTGTTGATGCATCCACCGCGTCCCCAGTAAAATGAAGAAAAACTGCCTTATTGTTGATGCATCCACCTCGCCCTCAGTACAATGAAGGAAAACTGCCTTATTGTTGATGCATCCACCCTCGCCCTCAGTAAAATGAAGGAAAACTGCATTATTGTTGATGCATCCACCTCGCCCTCAGTAAAATGAAGGAAACTGCTATATTGTTGATGCATCCACCTCGCCCCCAGTAAAATGAAGGAATCTGCTATATTGTTGATGCATCCACCTCGCCCCCAGTAAAATGAAGGAAACTGCATAATTGTTGATGCATCCACCTCGCCCCCAGTAAAAATGAAGGAACTGCATAATTGTTGATGCATCCATCTCACCCCCGGTTAAATTAAAACGTTTTCAAACACACTAACACACCCGTGAGAACATGCACACGTTTTCCCACGCACTCACCCATGCCAGGAAATTAAAAGGCATTCCCGTTTTCCATTATTCTATCCCAATTTTACCAAAGTAGATTTTATTACAGATTTTTGAGAAAGGCAGGTTCGATAGGGTTTGTTGGCAACTGTTCTAAAGTTCCTGGTGGTCCTTTTGTAAGTTCCCGGCAATCATTTGAAAACGTTGTTGTTTTTTAAAGTAAAGGACGTTATTTGAAAACTTGGTAAAACTTGAAATGGCTGAGGGTATTTTAAGTCGTTTAGTCTAGCTTATCCACAGAAACTGAGAAATTTCATTATCGTTTACTCTCGGAACAACTCGGCTATTTCGAAAAGCAGCGGAAAGTGCCGGTGTGTTCAAATTGTTATGGTATTTGGGTTTTAAGTTAAAACGTTGCCTTAATTAAAAAAAAAAAAGAAAAAAAAAAAAAAAAAAAAAAGAAGCTTCTTATAAAGTGAGTTAACGCATTGTGCTTTTTATTCGTATCTAATCCGTTTTTAAAGACATGCAACTGCAGATGCCGTTAAAGAAATGCAATTTTAATTGACATCAGTTTAACACAATTTAAGTCTCGAAATTGATAAAATACTAAGCACTCATCTTTTAAAACAACAGTTCTCAATAAATAATATATTTGCAAAATAATGATGCAACGACATGACTTTAAAACTAAAATGACAAAAAAAAAGCATATATAATCTCGTAATGAACCTGCCTGCCTTTAAAACGAGCTACAGGCGTGTGTATCCATATCGCAAGGTTGAAAATAAATTTAGCCTCCGCTCAGGGTTGACTCAGTATCACTCAATATCAACTCGGTTGGGGTATAACGAAAGATAAACAGTGAAATATTACAATCACTGATTACAAAATGTTTCTCAATCGCCCTAAGACAATGAGGTTGCGGCGTAGGATTACAACCGTTGTGATTTGACCATAATGTGACGATGTGCTGGACATAACTAAAAAGGCACGTGCTTGTTTTTGGAGTTTCTTCATTGCTCTGAATAATTAAGTTTACTCATAAACACATACACGTGTATGTAGAGCTATAGTCTATGGAAGATATGTGAAATGTCTGTGTTTATTTCGCGATAGCGT